>AYEL01017524.1:0-33492 GCA_000484575.1 Olivierus martensii
TTTTTTTTTTTTCATGTAAACGCTTAAATATGCAATATTCCTTTCACTCCCCGTTGCTAATCAACCGATGGAATGGTTTAACCCAAATTGTAGCCTACAACAATCAACAACTGAAGTAATGACTCAATCAGTTTTTGCGTATTGTACGAAAGCCGAACCTTTTCCGCTGATGTCAAAACCTTTCTGTCATAGACTGTACATTCGTGAAAGTACCCCACCATTTACCGCATCACTTTTAAACAATGAGCAGGCTATGTATAGAAATCTGTGGGCATAATGCATACCATATTGAAGGAAATTAAACGACGAATAAAACGGTTCATAAATTATTTCTCTAATCCTAATAAGTGACGAGAAAAACCGGATAAATGGCCGTCACCTTTTTCGGTTTTTGCAATTTGTAGGGCGAACAATAGATCTCAGGTAACCGAAATTAGAATATTTAGATGGGGCATGGTCAGGGCTTGAATTTGGTGCATAAATTATCTTTGTACACATGGTTGCAGAGATAATCGCGGAGAAACGGGAAAATTCAAAATGGCCGAAACGGTAAACTCGATATTAGGCCGTCTGGAGAATGTAGATATCTTCAAATTTGTGTGAGGCTGCCGCAACGTGTCGCTTTAATCGAATATTATCAAAATGTCAGAACGAACACAGTTATAAAGTTTTCAGTTTTACACAAACTATGTATAATTATAATCCAAATTTAATTTAATCCAGATTACTGATTAATTGAAGTTAATCTACAACCTAGAAGTAATGTTTAAAATTATCAATGTTTTATCTTAGATGCACTAGCTGAAAGATTTTTAAATGCCCCAGATAAATATCTTTATTATATATTAAATAATTGGCAATAAAAATTAGAATCAAATTAAATTTATAAATATTGCAATAATTTCTTGCTGCAAATAAATATATTTCTTGTTTCCTTTTTCAATAAATAATAAACATTTGTATGCATGTATGAATGCAATTTATTTTTTAATATTAAATACAGATTGTCCATAATTCCAATTTTTTGAGTATTTTGCAGATTATCCAGGATAATTCATTTTCAGACTAATTAATTGGGAGTATACTGTGTATATATATATATAAAATCCATTTCTTCAAACTATAAAATGACTAATTTTCCTTCTCAAGATCTCTTATTAATAAAGTCACAAGCTAATGTAAATCTATCAGATATTTTAATTTTGTCAATTGCTTAATATGCTATTCCTAAAAAAAAATTTTCTTTTTCTCTAAAATTTCCATGATTTTAATATGCATAAATTTGATCAGCATAACATTTTCTAAAAATAATTTCTTAAAAGTTTTCTAAGTTTTAAATTTAGTATTTGTCATATTTTATATTAATAACTTATTAAAATCAAAAATATTATAAAATACACACTAAAAAAGCCAGTTTCTAAAATTTAAAAAAGTTTTTCAATACAGTATCTAAGTTTAAATTTTGAATGATGATACTTTTCAATAAAAAATGTCATTATTAAAAATTAAAATCAAAACATAAATTGAGTCATATAAATATTGTAATGTGGAATTTTCAGTTAAAATTCATTATTATTCATAAAAATAATTAATTATTATATACTAATAGTTAAAACAGAAAATTAATTCTTTATGATAACAATAAAATCTTTATCATAAAAAAAATATTAAAAAAAGATTAGAAACTAATTAAATTTTCTTTTAAAATCTTATCATCTGTAGTTTGTCATCATTTTTGTAGTACTTAAAACTGATGTTTAAATAAATCTGTTTATCTTCATTGATAAAAGTTATTTGTTTCTTGAAAGTTTGTATAACTTCCTTATTTTTAAAGAAGTTTTTAATGCATAAAATAAAAATAAAATTAGTCATTTAGAATCATTATAATTAATTTTCCTTAATTGATTCTATATGTCTTTTTTTTTTTTTTTTTTTTTTTTTTTTTTTTTTTTTTTTTTTTTTTTTTTTTCATTTTGCAAACTAATCATTTTTAAATTAGTTTTCTTTTGGAATTTAATCAAATCATTGAAAATAAGTAAATTATAAAAAATCATTGGGATTACTTTTGTCATCTAATTAAATAATAATTACAAAAATTGGATATTAAAAATATGTTAATTTATAAAAAATTGTTGTTGGTTAATAGCAAAATGAATTGCTATATAGGCCAACGTTGAATCTATAAATTTAAAATCGCCGTTATTAATAGGATGACTACTTTGTATTAAATGACCAAATAGTTTTATGACTTGACCTACATATAAAATATATAGATATACCTGAATTAAAGTCTGTTTTGGTAAACTTGATTTCATTAATAATTTAATAAACATGTCTTGGTCCACAACATTTTCTTTATTTGGACACAATATGTCATAAACTTCCCTATAATAAGGAGGAACTGAACCTGTAAAAATTTTTTTTCAGTTATTCATATAAAATTCTCTAAAAATTCGCAAACTTAACAAACCTACCAGCGTTCAGATCAGCAGCCATCTTCAAAATTGACGACGAGTAATCAGAAGATGCTACGCCCCTTAGCAACCATAGACAACATAGCAACCGTATTGAAATACTTTAAATTTTAGAAAGTGACTTTTTTAGAGTATACTTTATAATATTTTTGCTTTCAAAAAATTATTAATATAAAATGATAATATATTTCAGTTTCATATATACTGTATAAATTAATGAAATTTACTGTTATTCATTTCCGTACGGTTTTTTTTTTTTGCTGTTTTACGCTCCTTTCCAATCAGTGAAATTACTAAGGGGCAGAGTCAGTTTCCCACTACGGGCTACATCCACATCCCTGGAGGGGGACAGGATGGTGAAGGACGGAGATTGCCAGACCATGAAAATATTTTTCAGATGCTAGACGCGGGACGAGAACCCGAGTCCTCTTGCGGGGTACGCCAACGCCTTACCACTCGGCCATTCGGCCGCCCAGTCCTAATTATTTGCATAAGTCGGGAAATAACATATTAATGAATCCCACAGATTTCTATATATAGATGGCTTGCTTTCATTTGTTCTCCCCTAACCTTTGTGAAGCTGATCTTGAGCTGACCGGAAACCGCTGGGAACAAAGCTGAATCTACGTTCGCTGAGTCGTTAGTTGAATACTTTTCTTGCTATTTGTGATTGTTTTTTTGAATGTTATTTTTGCATTATTGATATACTGTATATTGTTTAGCATATGGATGAAAAAATGAACAAATACGAGGTGACAGAAGGTAGGAAATGCTTTTCATTTGGGAAGATTCTACTTTCACTGCTTAAAATAAGAAATTGTTGTTGTTATTCTATTTACAACTACTGTATTCGATTTAATAGATAATTAAAGGTATGTAATAATTTAAGATTGAAACAAATTCCAAGCTTAAGCATTAGAAATATTCAATAAGCATTCATATATCCATTTATTTTATCGCATTGTGGCAGGTAAACTAAAATGTTGCCTTATATTATTTTGTATTAATAGTGCTATTTTTTGCTATTAATAGTGTAATTATGTTTTTGTTTATTGTTTGATTATAATCTTTGTCAATAAAATAAAATTTTATTCATTCTGTTTGTGTTTGTTATTTTTTCATAACTACATTTTTTTAGCATGAATACCTATAATAATGGTTTTTTTGACAATTCACTCTCGATGACCTACTAATCTATTTTTATCCTTCCTCGAAACATTAAATCTTTATAAAATGAGAAAATTGGAGTATTTTGAGCACTTCATTCGAATTATCGAAAACGTATAGGGCTTATTTATAAAAAATTATAATAAAAAAATTAACCCCAATTTTTCCCCAATACCCCATTTTTGGGGTTCAATGCCCCAAAAATGGGATGTAAAAATGGGGTTCAATACCCCATTTTTGGGTACTACACCCTTTTTATTAACTATTAGGATCTGTTCATCACATTTTTTAAAATAAATGGGTTACGTCTGGCCAGCAAAATAAAGTCAATTTACTGTAGCATTAAATGTACAGTCTATGACAGAAAGGTTTTGACATCTACCGTAGGGGCTGTATGATTCGATTGTAGTCTGGAAAATCTCTGTACAGCAGCTTGTAATGAAGTAGACTGTTTTTACCGCAGTAGAAATAGGGGTCGGAAATATTTCACAGAGGGGAGAATTTCTATGACGTACATTCACTCCTTTCATTTGTACTTATTTTTTCATAAGTTAACACTATCTTTAGCATAAAATACATGTAATAATTTTTTTACAATTTACCCTCAATGACCTTTAAATCTATTTTTTCTCTCCTCGAAACATTAAATGATTAGGAAAATGCGAAAATTGGAGTATTTTGAGCACTTGCTTTGAAATTATTGAAAATGTGTATTTATAAAAAATTATAATAAAAAAATGATTTAATACTCCATATTTGGGTATTATGATATAGAAAATGGAGTATTGAATCACTTTTTTATTATAATTTTTTATAAATATACATTTTTGGGTACTACACCCTTTTTATTAACTATTAGGATCTGTTCATATTTTTTATTAACTATTAGGATCTGTTCATCACATTTTTTAAAATAAATGGGCTATGTCTGGCCACCAAAATAAAGCAAATTTACTATAGCGTTGAATGTACATTCGTGAAAGTACCCACCGTTGACTCCACCATTTATCTCATCACTTTTAAACAATGAGCAGGCTATCTATGTATAGAAATCTGTGGGATGGAGATATTCATTCACTGACATATTGGGGTACTACACCTTTTTTATTAACTATTAGGATCTGTTCATCACATTTATTAAAATAAATTTTTTATTAACTATTAGGATCTGTTCATCACATTTTTTAAAATAAATGGGCTATGTCTGGCCACCAAAATAAAGTCAATTTACTATAGCTTTGAATGTATTCGTGAAAGTATCCCACCGTTTACGGCTTCACTTAAACAATGAACAGACCATCTATGTATAGAAAACTGGTCGGCGCATGATACTGTCACTTTCAAGATGGCGTCGCGCACAGGTATCGATACTTCGTTGAATTGGAGTATTTTGAGCACTTCATTAGTATTATCGAAAACGTAATTTATAAAAAATTATAATAAAACAATGGTTTAATACTCCATTTTTGGGTACTACACATTTTTTATTAACTATTAGGATCTGTTCATCACATTTTTTAAAATAAATGGGCTATGTCTGGCCACCAAAATAAAGTCAATTTACTATAGCGTTGAATGTACAGTACATTCGTGAAAGTACCCCACCGTTTACGGCTTCATTTTTAAGCAATGAGCAGGCCATCTATGTATAGAAATCTGTGGTTTAAAGTTACTACTTGGTGTGGTTTTTTTATCGGTAAATTAAATTCTTAATTAATGTCCGTAAGATCACTTCTTGTAACCAAAATGGCGCCCATATGTCGCTGCGCATGTGCGCCACATTGATCTTACCCGTGAGAATGGAGTGAGAGCACTCCACAGATTTCTATAGATAGATAGCCTGCTCATTGTTTAAAAGTGAAGCCGTAAACGGTGGGATCAATAGTAATCAATGGGATCAATGGTAATCATTCAAAGCTATGGTAAATTGACTATTTTGGTGGCCAGACGTGAGTTTTGATATCGATGTATTAACCTTGATATTAACGCTTTTATTAATGAAAATTTCGGAAGTGTGTATTAATTTTTAACATGTATTTTATTAAATTATTTATTTTACAGCAAAATATTTATTTATTATTAGTAATCATTGGTTAGAATTTTTTTTTCGTCAATTACTATTAGATGACGTAAGGTTTCATATATTTTTACGTCAACATTTTCTTCAATAGTGAAGTAGTTAGCAATCTTAAATTGTGAAATTAATAAACATATTTTGAAAAAGTTTCCATCAGAGATTGCAAACTTTCACTATTTTTTATAAAGAATGATCAAAAATATTTATATTATTTAAGATTATTCGTGACAACCTTATCAAAGAAAAAATCATTAACAAATATATGAAGGAAGCCTTTTTCTTGTGTTAAACAACAAAAAGAAAATCTCCACAGGTTATTAAACGGTATGATGTCCACTAAGGGTACGGCTGATTAATGGTGGTGGAATCTTATATCAAAAATATGAAGGATGGGATTTAACGGCTTGGATCTCTTAAAAATTCGAAAATGTAAGATTTGAGAATTGGACTCGAATATTTCATCTAATAAGTCCTCGTTAAGGTAAGGTTAGGTTAGGGAGTCATATCTCACGAGGAATATCTGGCGGCGGCCATTTGTAGAGTCCGTACAGGCTGGCCAACAGCCTGTATGGACTCTATTTATAGCTATTTATCAGTCCTTTTCACGATTGATTTATATTCCGATTTACTGCTAGTAATATGCAGGGCCGTCGAGAGAAATTTTTGGGCCCGTGACAAGTCTGTCGTCCGGGCCCTATTTAAAAAGTGCATCACTTTTTAAAATGATTCATTCACTGATCACAATATATTATTTTATTGCTGGCGTAGCTGCAACAGGTTTACTAGTTACAAATAAATATTTTCCTTTTTTTATAATTTTGTTTAAAAATATTCATCCCTCCATTTCCTTTCGAATTACGCATTCGGTCCCTAAAGCAATTTGAATTTGAAACCACTGATCTAAGATATCATAAAAAAATAATTGAAATTTGTGAATTTTTGTAATGACTTTCAAGGGCAATTTTCTGTGTAGTTTACGGCTTTCCTCTCGATAAGTACTAAGCGGCGGGGCATTTCCATGCCTATCAAAAACCGTCTACAGTCTACACTGTTGGTGAATCAGCCAGCTGATGGAGAATGAGGTTCCATCAGCCAGCGCAGACCCTCTTGATAAAACTGGGTGTGTGGAATCCGGGAATCGAGCCTGGTCTCCAGGGTGGATGTGCAACGCGCTTTCACCACAGCCATCCGCCGACAACTTTCAGAGACTGGTTGTTGAATTGGAGCAGAAAAATTTGGCCAATGGTCTATTTAATTTCTCGTACAAGAAATGACAAAGTTATTTTGTGTACTTTAAAACTATACATCACTGAATTGTTACTGTTTGGCAAGAATTGTTTTTATTTTAGTAAAAATATATTAATTCTTCACGTGGGAAAATAGTTCTTCTTTTAGCATTAATATAGAAGTCTTCTTCCCATTAAATTGCAGCATCCTATCAAATCGGATTGAATTTTAAAAGATAGAATTTATGTCGTACTCAGGATTTAAGTTCATAGCTGTTCGCTATGTTTTTGGCGAGTAAAGACTCCTTCTGTATGTACTGTCTCAGGGAAATTTCATATGGATCTGCGTCTGAAGCTCGTGATTATCTGAGTTAAGTTTAATTATTTGAGATTTTATTGATTCGCTCCATCTACCTGACGTTAAAGACTAAAGTTACCGATTACAAAGTTCAACTGTAGACATGAAGATTAACATATAGATGCAAATCAACTTCAATAAACGGGATAAAATGCAAAATTTAATTATAGATCCTAACAAATGAAATTTTCACTCATATTGTGCTATTTTCCAATCAGAAATTACTAAGCAATAGATTATTCCAGCAATCAAAATAGGACTCTTACACTCATAATGCTTATCCATCAACTTAAGTTAGGTTTTTTGTTAACAGATACTATTTTTTACTGAGTAGAAAATGGTCTCAAATGGTTGGGTGAAACAAGCTCTTCCACAGGCTGCCTACTCCTGCGGAGTAGCAGCCTGCAGCTGATTGTGTGAATTGTTACAGTTTGTCAGAATTGTTTTTATTTTAGTAAAAATATATTAATTCTCCACAATCAGCTGCAGTCTCCTTCAGCTGATTGTGGAGGACGCTGATCGACTGTGTTGGACCCGGACCCGATGATAAATTTTTCCAAGGAATGGAATCCGAGACTGGAACACAGGTCCTCTAGAACTTGAAAAGCAAAGCGTTTTCACACGACTAATCCAGTCTAAGTTAGGTTAAGGTTAGGTTATATTAAGCCGCCATATCCTCATGGGATATTCGGTATCAGGCGGCGGCCACTTATAGCGGCCATCACATGCTTGCCAACATCCATGATAGGGTCAACCGTATAGTTCAAGGATGAGGTTCAACGAGCCGGGTCCGGACCCCTCCTGAAAAACTGGAAGTATGGGATCCAGATCCTCCAGGGTGGTAAGCCATAACTTTACCACGTGACCATCCGGCCGACGTCTAAGTTAGGTTAGGTTAGTTTCAAGTATGTTGCCAATATGGAATATACTGTATATCTGGCAACGGTTACTTTAAGAACCCATCACAGGCTGGCCAAACTCCATGAAAAGGTCAACAAAAAAGTTGAACTATAGGGCTCAACGCCAGGTTCTAACTCTCGGATCTTTTCTGAAAAACTGGAAGTATGGGACCCGGATCTTCCAAGGGGATAAACAAATACTTTACCACGCGACTATCGTGCCGACCATATTCTTCAGCTTTCCACCAAAGAATTCGAACCCCATCACTTGAAAAATTTGTACGATGTGTCTGGGCTCGGTGTTTGGTAGAGTCTGAATTTCCCTCCACTTTTGATCAATGACATCATCTATTGAAATGACGTAAAACAAGAGAGAAGATACTAATCGAATAGTATTCATAAATCATTTCATCAATAAAAGCAAAATATGACTTATCACACTTAAAAACTTCATTTTTAAAATTGAACCCGATGTAATTTATATGCTACCATTGTTTTGTAAGCGAAACTCTGTGATAGCAAAATGTTACTATAAGAGACAGCAGGTCGGTAGCTCAATCTAATATCGGTTGGATTGGCGACATGGAAACGCGTTGGCTTTTCACTTTGGAAGACCCAGATTCGATTGTTGGGTCCAACCTCTCGAGAAATATTTCCATGGGGTCCTCGATAATTCGGTTAACCCTCCGCAGAGGTAGCAGCCTATGGAAGAATTGTTTCGCCACGTTACTTAATACTCTAGAAAATAGTGACAATTATTTCCAAAAAAATCTGTAATATCATTAATCTTGGTTGAAAACATTTTTTACATTACTTTCCACTTATGTAGTGATTATTAAATGGGAGCATACAAAACACAACAATAGGCTACAACCGCCCTCACCAATACAGGTGTCAAACCAGAATATAGAAAACAGAATCGACAGGTCGAACCCTCATTTAAATTTTCCAATAAGTGGGCGGATTTGTCGAAGAGTTTCGATGTAAGAAACAGTTCGGCCAATCCAAACAAACACGGGTTTGATTCCGGATCCGTCTTTTAAAAATGTAAGGGTTTGATCTCGGCTCGTCAACCATCTGTCTGTGAAATTTGGATTCGCTCCGATATGTCGGGGATGATCCTAAAGGCCGTATCACACTGAACGAAATACCAGCAACTACAACCAATAATCGTGGATAGTTGATAGTATTTGTCGATTTTTAACATATCTGATAGCACTTCTCCAGTTGGGACAACTACAATCAACAACCAACAATTTGTTGAACATGGGGCCTAAAAAGTTGGAGCAACTTTCACTGGAACCAATCAAAATCGTCTTGTAATCACATGTCAGGTTTGTCATGTGTTACTGTTATATTCAAATTGAAAATGGCGGCAATCAAGTTAGTATGGATTGCAGACTTAGAAAATCAATTAATTGATTTTCTGAGATAAAGCGTACTTGTGGAATCCAAAAGATCAGCAATATACGAAAAAATTCTCATATATCCATCTATTTTATCTCGTGGCAGGTAATCTAAAATGTTGCCTTATATTATTTTGTAATTAATAGTGCTATTATTTGATATTAATAGTGCTATTTTTTGCTATTAATAGTGTAATTATGTTCTTGTTTATTGTTTGATTATAATCTTTGTCAATAAAATAAAATTTTATTCATTGTGTTTGTGTTTGTTATTTTTCATAAACTTTACATTTTTTTTACCATATTGTGTTTGTGTTTGTTATTTTTCATAACTACATTTTTAGCATAAATACATATAATAATGGTTTTTTTTTTGACAATTCACCCTCGATGGCCTTTAATATTTTTTTCCTTCCTCGAAACATTAAACGATTAGGAAAATTGAAACTGGAGTATTTTGAGCACTTGATTCGAATTATCGAAAACGTATATTTATAAAAAAAAATATAAAAAAAATGGTTCAATATCCCATTTTTGTGTACTACACCCTTTTTATTAACTATTAGGATCTGTTCATCACATTTTTTAAAATAAATGGGTTACGTCTGGCCACCAAAATAAATCAATTTACTATAGCGTTGAATGTACATTCGTGAAAGTGATATCTCTCGTGCATGAACCGATGCCAGATATCCCTCGTGCATGGATACTCCTCGCGCATGGACATGATGAGCCAACCAGATGATGGAAGATGGGGTTCAACGGCCGGGCCCGGACCCCTCCTGAAAAACATGGGGTTGATCTATTCTATTAACATACGGAAGATCCGTTCCGCCAAATTTCTTGGCGGTCAGCGAGGGCGGCGGCTTAACAGGAGGGCGTCTTATCGGGGTTTGACTGTAGTAACCAGAGCATAAAAATGCTCTTGTTAAATAAATTCTTATCATATACTGTAAAACCTCGATTTTACGGACTATAGGGGGCAAGACTAGTCCGTAAAATCGAGGTTTTACTGTAATCCTATCACTTTTTCTTATCAGCATGCATTTATTTTAAATTAAAAAACCATCATTTTATGCTTATAATTATTATTATTTTAAAATTAATTATTTTCGTTGTTTTGCGCATTGTATTTTGCTCTTTAGTTAGTTTGATTTTTCAAATGTATTTTGCAATTTGTTTTGCAGTTACATACAAAAACATTCTTGAAAAATATCGATATTATTTTAACATCTCTTAAATTATATACAGTATATAAAATATGAAAACACACAGCAAATATAAAATTCCAAGAATCGATTATGAAAGGGACCAGAAAATGAGAAACGGTATGTTAAAAGTTTCATTGTATACTATTATTATTATTCAAACATGTATAAAACGAAATGTTATTTAACAGCCTATAGGATTATACCATCCATAAATTATACAAATAAAAGCCTACAAAATTCATTTGTAAAAATCTATTTTCGTATTATAATTATTTTCGATTAATTAATTTCGTACTCGCACACTTTCAATCAAAATGAAAATTTAAATATTAAATAAATTGATTTGTTTAACTATTTTCTTGCATTTTTTATACACATAATTCGATAGCATTAAGTATATAAATAAAAAATATTTCTCGTTATATTAATTTGATGGCTTAAAATCCACGTCAATCTATCAATAATACATTATTTATGTCATATTGTTTCGTAATTATGCATAATAAAAGATTATAAAGTATAGCATCTGTAATCAGTTTGTATCAAAACGTTTCATTAATAGAAAGAGTTGTACCTGTTGAACTAACAAAAGTCTAATAGTCGGAATTCACTACCGGTTTTTGTTACACACGAAGAAAAACATTTTACGGTCACTGACATCATCAAATACCGAGAGCAATTGGAAGATAATAACCATCTTCAACTCCTTCAGCAATTCATCAGTTGTCTTTTTTTGCTGCTAGGATATTTTGTTACCGCCATCTAGTGATAAAAATTATAATTGCCCAAGTATTTGTTTATTTTGTTTATGTCTGGCATCTTTGAAATTGATGGGATAATTTTAATAAAATAAAATGGTTAATGTCGTGTTTGCATATTATTATTTTATTTTTAATGTTTTAATAAATGATATCGAGACATAAAAATTTGCCGAAATCAGGCAATTGATAAGGTAGATAACTATTTTAAAGAAACACGAACTTTGTTATTAGCGAAATTTTAGTTTAAAATATTATGCAAACCATAAATCAATGAAGAATATTTTTAAATTAATAGTTATTAGTATAATATAGATGATGTATATGTAAAAGGTTTTTATTTTGCTTGATTTTTGATTTAAAATTATTTCTGGACGTTATACAAAAGCTATTAGAATTTCAGAAATTTGATTTAAATTACAATTGCTATTATTTCATTAATAAGAAATTTCGAAAGAATAGCTTACTTTCCATTTACAGTCCGCTATTTCGAAGCGCTAAAAGATGCTGATTAACATATCAGAAGTTGCTTTCTATTGGATATCATAAATATGACAAATAATGCAAAAAAATTATTAGAATAATTTTAGAAATTTGATCATCATCATCATCAAATGATTGGTGTTGAAGGATTTATCAATGCGACATTAAGTGATCTTCATCATCATATTTTTTTTATTAAATTTCACAAAATTCGTTAATCATTTAAAAGATATGAAATGTATTTCGGAAATTTGAATATCCGCCATTTTTAGCCTACTTTCTAAAGGAAAATGATTTATAAAATTAACATTTTGTTTGTCTCCATCACAGTACATCTATGATCTTCACTAATAATTTTTGAATTAGTAGATTTTCATGAAATTTGATATGTCTTATTAAAGATAACCTAATTCTGGATCAAGAGTTTAAACCATCGCTTTAACTTCAATTGTTTAAAAATGGGTTTCTGAAAAAAATCTCTCTGAACTATTTTGAATTTTTATGAAATTTAGCAGAATTAGTCAAATACAGATAGGCCTCGATTAGCGCGACTTAAAAAATTGATAAGCAGCAGTTTTAAACAAGCATTTAACGAACATCATAGAATTTAAACGAGCTATTTTAACAAGCATCATAGAATAATGCCCATTAAAATAGAAATTGTTCACGTTGATCAAGTTTATAAAATAAATAATTTTCAGCAAAGTGATGCACATTAGTCTCTATTGACTAATAAGTATAAATTTTGGCGATTAATCCTCCTGTTTTAATTATGATAAGCCATGATTTAGAAAAGATGTTTTCTCGTTTGATAAAATTCATTTTAATTTTTATAGACACAAATTTCGTGATCCATATGGTGCAATAAGTACATCGGATAAATCAATTTAAATTAGTTGGAAAATAGCCAAATTCATCCTTTAGCAATTGCTCAAACGATCCCCCAATCTGAGAAACTGTATTGTTTATTACCAGTAATATCCTTACGTATTATTTAAGTAAACGTAATATTTTAATTTAAATAGTAATAAAAAGATTTGTTACACATATATTTTTGATATTTTGATTTCACATGCAATACGAGTTTAGGGTGAAAATGCTTAATAACTCACATACTATATTATACTAAATTTGAACAAAATCATTTTTACAGTTCAGATGGGAAAAGTCCATAAATACGGCTATTTTATGGGTGATATAATAAAATGAATTTATTTTGAAGGCTATCAATATGCATATATTTTTGATATTTTGATTTCACATGCAATACGAGTTTAGGTTGAAAATGCTTAATAACTCACATACTATATTATATTAAATTTGAACAAAATCATTTTTACAGTTCAGATGGGAAAAGTCCACAAATACGGCTATTTTATGGGTGATATAATAAAATGAATTTATTTTGAAGGCTATCAATATTATATTCGTTTATTCACTACTCTTTTTCACCATTTTGTTAGACTGTTTGTAGCCTAAACTTTGAATATATATGCAAATGTGTTGAATGAATTTGCAAATAATATATATTCAATAGGTAGACCTCTTCAAATATAATATAGCCGACAACGTTCAAAAGCAATATAGTAAAGTAAGTAAACGATAGTTCAATATTTCGGAAAAGGTGATAAAAAAGAAAATAAAATCAAACAAATCAAATGATAAAAAGTCTTTATTGTGTTGAAAAATAAACCATACAGTTGCAGAGATTAAAAGGACAAAACAATTTCCTTCACTGATAAGACTTTTTTTTTCATTTTAACCGTTATCTTGCATTGAATCAGCTAGAACATTTCTGATCTGTTGTTGAGGTTATTCTGGTAATTGTATATTATTTTCTCAACAAATTTTCTCATTTCCATAAGTTTTCCCCCCAACTCAGCGCTCTGTCGTTTAATACACAGCTGGAAGAAAAAACTGACGTGATTTCTTGTTCGATATTTTCTTTGACTTTCTTTTTCTTTTCTTTTTTTTTTCTGCGATATTTTCTTTTTTGGAATCGCTTCGTCTTGCATTTTAACTACAGCATTTCTGATCTTTTGCTGAGGTTCTTCGGGCAGTTATATATTAATTTTTCTCAACACATTTGGTCATTTCCTTAAGTTTTTTCCTCAGCTCAGCGTTATGGTTGTTTAATACGGCCGTTTCTTCTCCCAGTTCTGTGATATTTTGAGCGATATTTTCTTTTTCCTTTTCTAAGGCTGGAATTTTATTCAAAAATCTGAATATCCACCTGGTTCTCTCGCCAAATTGCCTTTGACCCAATCCCTTAATTCGATATTTCGTGTTTGTATTGCATTCTCTTGTTTCAATCACTTCATCTGGCTGGTTGCTCGATGATCCGGTAGAGATGATATTGTCTTTTGTGCTATTTTCGATATTCACATAATCAGGAGATTTATTCTGTTCTCTTTCCTATGAAGAATAAAAATATCTTAAAATTAAGAAAATAGAATTTCTTCTCAACATTTAAAAAGAAGCCAATAGTTTTCTGATATCTAAATATCCAACCAATATGCAAATTAGTAACGTTCTGTATTGCGACATTAAGGGCGAGTTCATAAAATGCTCAGAGAAGTCTCCGCCGGAAAAGCTAAAGAATGACGTCACGACCCGTGCAGATCGCCAGACAACGTGATTTGTTGAACTGCTGGAGATAGAGCCATTCAACAACTCACGTTGTCTCGGCATGTGACGTCATTCTTTAACTTCTCCGAGCATTTTCTGAACTCATCTTAAGTTATGAAAATTAACAGACTTACGTCAATAGTGTCCGCGGTTTTAGACATAAGAAGGGTCTTTTCATTATCCTGAGCGTTTGTAGAATGTTGATCCATTCTGTCGAAAAAAAAAATAGCTGACTTTCTGAAGAATTTCTTTGTGTATGAAAGAGCATTAGAAAAGTCAACCTTTCCCTTAAATGAATGTGCAATTTTTCTGACATGCGCAATTATTCTATGTCTTCAATATTAATTTGCATTCATAAATGTTTTTTTTTACACATTGTTATAAATTTTCATGATGTTATTTATCATTCATTCCTATTATATTATATTAAAATTTTTCAGTGAAGTCTAAATAAATGTAATTATTTATTTATATTTCGCTAAAAAATAGGAATAGATATAATTATTCTATTATTTAGTATTTTTAAACTTATGAAAACTCTAGGGAGAGTTTACTTTATCTCCCCATTTAGAAAATGCAAACACGTTTCTAGGTTTACATATATCCAATCTTACGATAAATATTTTTCATAAATTATTTTTAATATAACCGAAAACCAGAAAAAGTTTATTGTATTTGTAAAATTACAACTCTGAACACGTTGATCTTGGTTTGCAATATTTAAAAGTTCATATTATTTATGTTTTCTATATAGTTTATTGATCTTGAGTATCATGTTTATGGCATGGAATCATTCCGTGTGGTGTTTTCTCTTTTTTAAGTCAAGGTGCAATAACGTTATATAGGTGCAATTTCGATTCGTTAGGTTTTTATGTTCGATAGGTTTTAATTAAGAATTTTTGTTGAAAATTACTTTTTCGATTTACCCAAAATTCTGTCAACAGATGACGCCACTTTCCATTTGTAAGAGTAAAAATCTTGCCAAAATAAGACTTTCCAAGGCTGCTACCCCTGCGGAAGGGTCAGCCAGATGGTAGATAATAGGGATCGACGGGCCGGGCCTGAACATCATGATAAATATTCCCAAGGAGTGGGACTCGGCTTGCCAAAATAAGACTTTCCAAGGCTGCTACCCCTGCGGACGGGTCAGCCAGATGGTGGAGAATAGGGATCGACGGGCCGGGCCTGAACATCATGATAAATATTCCCAAGGAGTGGGACTCGAGACCCGGACCCAGATCTGCCAGCGTGGAAAGCCAAAGCTTCGTAAAATTCAGGTAAAGGTTGGTTCTCACTAGCGCAATAGCGGTATTTTACCGATTTACCTTTCCGTTGCCGAAAAAGCACCCAGTTCATTCTAACCCAGTAGAGTACCTTGAAAGAAGAAACTGAAACCAATACACTTGGAACCTACTTTTATTCTTTGACATAGTGGTCGCAGCATTGTTTCTACGCCTTTTACGTTGAGTCACTACAGAAATAACTAACTTGTAAGTAATATACAATATAACAGTTTAAATACAAATTAATAGAAGTCGACCGGATGGCCGCGTGGTAAAGCTTTGGCTTACCACCTTGGAGAATCTGGGTTCAAATCCGAATCCCACACCTCCAGTTTTTCAGGAAGGGTCCAGCTCCGGTCCGTTGAACCCCATCCTTCAGCCATCCGGTTGACCCCATCATAGGTGTCGGCCAACCTATGATGGGTTCTATAAGTGGCCGCCACCAGATATAGAATATCCCATGAGGATATGACGGCTTAATCTAATTAACTTAACAAATTAATAGAAACTAATAAATATTTGAAATAAAATTGCAGAAGTCTGCAGTTCTTCAATTCTAACCCATCGATTTTCTTCTTCTTCTTCTTCTTCTTCTTCTGGGGTAATATGAAGGTTTTACCTGATGCTTTTTCCTCCGATTGCCATAGTTACTGCGTGGTTTCCATGAGAAGTCTTTGACATAGTGGTCGCAGCATTGTTTCTACGCCTTTTACGTTGATGTCACTACAGAAATAACTAACTTGTAAGTAATATACAATATAACTGTTTAAATACAAATTAATAGAAGTCGGCCGGATGGCCGCATGGTAAAGCTTTGGCTTACCACCTTGGAGAATGTGGGTTCAAATCCGAATCCCACACCTCCAGTTTTTCAGGAAGGGTCCAGCTCCGGTCCGTTGAACCCCATCCTTCAGCCATCCGGTTGACCCCATCATAGGTGTCGGCCAACCTATGATGGGTTCTATAAGTGGCCGCCACCAGATATAGAATATCCCATGAGGATATGACGGCTTAATCTAATTAACTTAACAAATTAATAGAAACTAATAAATATTTGAAATAAAATTGCCAGAAGTCTGCAGTTCTTCTTCAATTCTAACCCATCGATTTTCTTCTTCTTCTTCTTCTGGGGTTATATGGAGGTTTTACCTGATGCTTTTTCCTCCGATTGCCATAGTTACTGCGTGGTTTCCATGAGAAGCGACGAGTTGCTGCTATATAACGTTCCAGATGGGCGGACGGATGACCGAGTGGTAACGCTGTCGGCGTGCTACGCAGAAGGACCCAGGTTCGCGTCCCGGGTCTGGTCCTGGATTTTTTCGGGGTACTGGGCCCGGCCCGGTGGTCCCTGTCCTTCACCATCTCCACGGGAGTGGGTGCAGCTCGTGGCTGGAACTGGCTCGGCCCCTATAGTAATCTCCCTGATTGGAAAGGGGGCGTAAAATATGCTAAAAAAACGATCCAGATGAACAAAGTGTCGCCGTATGTCCGCCTGTGGCGGGGACCATTGATAACTTAACAAATTAATAGAAACTAATGAATATTTGAAATAAAATTGCCAGAAGTCTGCAGTTCTTCTTCAATTCTAACCCATCGATTTTCTTCTTCTTCTTCTTCTGGGGTTATATGGAGGTTTTACCTGATGCTTTTTCCTCCGATTGCCATAGTTACTGCGTGGTTTCCATGAGAAGCGACGAGTTGCTGCTATATAACGTTCCAGATGGGCGGACGGATGACCGAGTGGTAACGCTGTCGGCGTGCTACGCAGAAGGACCCAGGTTCGCGTCCCGGGTCTGGTCCTGGATTTTTTCGGGGTACTGGGCCCGGCCCGGTGGTCCCTGTCCTTCACCATCTCCACGGGAGTGGGTGCAGCTCGTGGTTGGAACTGGCTCCGCCCCCTTAGTAATCTCCTTGATTGGAAAGGGGGCGTAAAATATGCTAAAAAACGATCCAGATGAACAAAGTGTCGCCGTATGTCCGCCTGTGGCGGGGACCATCGATTTTCTTTTAAACTGATATCCTTATATTGAGAATTTCCTTTATCGTTGATTGGTCGAGTGGTGCCATATGTTTTCAGCAATAGAATTCATAAAATCGTGAAGTTCCCTTGTAAAAAATTGTAATGCTTATTACCAGTAATTATCTTGAATAGACGTTGATTTTCTTTTAAATTGATATCCTTATATTGAGAAAGGTCGAGTGGTGCTATACGTTTTCAGCAATAGAATTCATAAATTGTGAAGTTCCCTTGTAAAAAATTGTAATGCTTATTACCAGTAATTATCTTGAATAGACGTAACATTAAATAGTAGAAAAAGATTTGTTACATTTAAATTTTTGATATTAATGTAATTTCACATACAACACGATTTTAAGTCGTAAGTGCCTTTACTAATAACTCAGTATATTATATAAAATTTGATCAAGAATCATTCAAATATCAATAGCTCAGATATGATTAGGTTAGGTAGATTAAGCCGCCCTATCGCACGAGGTACTGTATGTGGTGGCGGCCACTTATAGAGCCCATCACAGGCTGACCAATACACATGATGAGATCAACCGGAAGGTTGAAAGATGGAGTTCAACGTCGGGCCCGAATCTCTTCTGAAAAATTGGAGGTGTGGGACCCGGTCCTCCAGAGTAATAAGCCACAGCTTTACCACGCGGCCATCCGGCCTTCAGATAAAAAAAAATTCACAAATACCGACAACATTAAAAGCAATATAGTTAACGATAATTCAAGATTTCAGGAAGAGGGGTAAAAAGAAAATAAATCAAACAAACTAAAATGATAAAATGTCTATTGTATTGAAAAATAAACTGTAGAGTTTGCGGAAATTAAAAATACTTTAAAAAGATATCTTGTCTGTCATTCATTGACAAGACATGCTTTTTTCATTTAAACAATTATTTTGCATTAAATCAGATAGAAAATTTTTGATGATCTGTCGAAATTCATCAGATAATTCTACATTATGTAGAATTGCCTAAACATAATTCAGTTTCTACATTATTTTCTTCATAAAATTGTCATTTCTGTATATTTTGCAGTGGCGGGGCGAAACAAGCCCTTCCACCAATTGCCCACCTCTGTGGAAGGGTCAGCCGGATTGTGGAGAACGGGGATCGACGAGTCGGGCCCAGACCCCATGATAAATATTTTCAAGGGATGGGACCCGAGTCCTCCAGAGTGAAAAGTCGAAACTTTTCCACGCGATCAATCCGGTCGACTATGTATAGATATTTTCCACTCCTACTTTATGGATAAATTTCAATTTACCTAACATAATCACGAAAAAATTCGGCTAATTTTTCACGATTTCTGTACTTTTTTCCCTTATACGCTTAGGGAAAGTAAGCCAAGAAAAATAAATTTGGACAATTTAATATATTCAATCGGTAGACCTCTTTAGATATAAAATGACCGACAACATTAAAAGCAATATAGTAAACGATAATTCAAGATTTAAGGAAGAGGGGTAAAAAGAAAATCAATCAAACAAACTAAAATGATAAAAAGTCTATTGTATTGAAAAATAAACTGTAGAGTTTGCAGAAATTAAAAATACTTTAAAAAGATATCTTGTCTGTCATTCATTGACAAGACATGCTTTTTTCATTTAAACAATTATTTTGCATTAAAAATTAGATAGAAAATTTTTGATGATCTGTCGAAATTCATCAGACAATTCTACATTATGTAGAACGATATTACATTATGCCTGAACATAATTCAGTTTCTACATTATTTTCTTCATAAAATTGTCATTTCTGTATATTTTGCTCCAGGTCAGCATTCTGGTCGTTTAATACTTTAGTTTTTTTCTTACATTTCTGTGATGTCATACACGATATTTTCTTTGGCTGGAAATTTTGGAATCACTTCATCTTGCATTAAAGCAATTAGAACATTTCTGATCTCTTGTTGAAGTTCCTCAGGCAATTCTACAATTGTTTTCTTCAACAGATTCTCTCATTTCAATAAGTTTTTGTTCCAGATCAATGCTTTGGTCGTTTAAGTCAGTTTCTTCTTCCAGCTCTGTGATATCTTGCGCGATATTTTCTTTCGCTAGAACGTTTTGAATCGCTTCATCTTGCATTAAATCAGTTAGATTATTTGTGATCTCTTGTTGAAGTTCTCCAGGCAATTCTACATTATTTTTTTCGACAAATTTTGTCATTTCAGTAAGTTTTTGCTCCAGATCAGCGTTCTGGTCGTTTAATACGTCAATTTTTTCTTCCAGCTCTGTGATATCTTGCGCGATATTTTCTTTGGATGGAAATTTTGGAACGGTTTCTACTTGCATTAAATCAGCTAGAGCATTTCTGGTCTCTTCTTGAAATTCTTCATTACTTTTTTCAACAAATTTTGTCGTTTCAATAAGGTTTTGCTCCAGATCAGCGCTCTGGCCATGAAATATGTCAGTTTTTTCTTCCAGCTCTGTAATGTGATGCGCAATATTTTCTTTCCCTGGAAATTTTGGAATCTCTTCATCTTGCATTAAATGAGTTAGAGCATTTCTGATCTGTTGTTGAAGTTCCTCAGGCAATTCGTCATCATTTTCTTCATAAAATTCTGCCATTTCAATGAGGTTTTGTTCCAGATCAGCATTCTGATCATTTACTACGTGAGTTTTTTCTTCCAGCTCTGTGATGTCATGCGCGAAATTTTGTTTGGCTGGAAATTTTTGAACTGTTTCTACTTGCATTAAATCAGCTAGACCATTCGTGATAGCCTGTTGGAGTTCCTCAGGCAATTCTCCATTAATTTTCTCAACAAATTTTTTTCTTTTCAATAAGTTTTTGCTCCAGATCAGCGCTCTGGTCATTTAATACGACAGTTTCTTCTTCCAGCTCTGTGATATCTTGAGCGATATTTTCATTGGCCTTTTCTAAGGCTGCAAATTTATTCAAGGACTAAATATCGTCCTGGTTCTGAGGCCAAATTGACTTTGACACAATTCCTTAATTCCTTCTTTCGTATCCGAATTGCATTCTCTTGTTTCAATCACTTCATCTGACTCGCTGTTGCAAGATCCTGAGGAGCTATCATTGTCTTTTGTGTTATTTTTTATATTCACACAATCAGGAGATTTACTCTTTTCTCTTTTCTATGAAGAATAAGAAATATTTTAGATTGACAAAAAGAGAAAGAAGAAAAAAAAAAGATTAAAATTTTAATTACAAATCCTCTTTCTAACATCCGATGAGGTAAAAAAATACTGCTGCCGTTAATAAAATATTTGTTATTATTTAAAATATCTTCAAGTCAAACAAAAAGCACTTCTGCGTGTTTAAAACTGAAAAGTATTATGTTAGGATATTTGCATTTTTTAATATTGTTCAGGTCTATTGGCATTATTGGCAAATTATGAAAACAATGGAGCCATTATTTGGAAGAATTTTTTCTTTTTCAATATTTAAAAAGAAGCAAATGATTTGCTCGTATATAAATAGGCAACCAATATGCAAATTGGTAACGTTCTCGATTGCGAACATTAAGGGTGAGTTCAGAAAATGCCCCGAGAAATCGCAGTTGGAGAAGCTAAAGAATGATGTCACGATCCGTGCAGATAGCGAGACAATTCATAATTTTATAGAATATCATTTTAATATTTCCTCAATTGTGTCAAAAATTAAGTCTAAATATAACACTTACTCTTCGTTTATCATCATGGTTGATCCAGATAAGTGCCAGCAAATTATACAGAGCCAAAAGTGGCCTAGAGAAATCCTAGTCAAACTTTTTAAAAATAATCGAATACATACTCATTCGAACAGACGTATTCTAATTTAATAGTCAATATTTTTATAATTCCAATCGAATGAATAACAGTTAGCAATTAGCCAAAGCTGGGACATCTAATCATGTATATAAGACAATCTTTTACCAAAACGTTAGATCATTAAAAAATAAACTACAAGATCTTGAAAATCTGCTTAGTTTTGACTTTGATTTTGTATTACTAGTCGAAACCTGGCTTAACTCTGATGATGACTATGATATTCTTAATTTATGCTTGAGCTATAACTGCTCTACGTTTACACTAAATAGAAGTGTCAATAGAGGAGGTTGTTTACTCATCTTATCAAAACATATATCATTTCGAACTGTATTCTCATACGAAGAGTACTTTATATCTGTTATCTCAACTACGCTACACTTATGTATATGTCTAGTTTATTTTCCTCCTAGTGTAATATCTAGTGCTGGTCTTCACATATTAGATAATCTGAATGCAAATATAGCTATGATAATTCAAGATTACCCAAAATACACGTTCTTTCTAATTGGTGATTCCAATTGCAGAAACATCAGATGGAATGGAGGATGTCAAGTTGGAGATTCTATAAGTAACTTTGAATTAAAATTTCTCAATGACATAATTTGTTACTTTGATTTCTCTCAATTGGTAACAGTTCCATCACGGGAAAGAAACTTTTTAGATCTTATTTTTACACGGAATATAAGTAGGTTAAATATCGAGCTTGAATTGGGAATTCGTAGGAGTCCTGATTATCTTACACACGAAATGTTTATCAATAACTATTTACATCACGATAAACGTGACTTACCTATCGTTATTAACAATATGATAGGCTTCAATTCTGATCATCATTCATTTGTTGTGAAATTTATCCTCAACGAAAATATTTTATCTAACGAATTGCACACCACTATCAGTTATGATCATAGATTCAACTGGGCTGCTGCTAACTGGAATGAATTTTACCTGTCCCTACATATGCAAGACTGGTCCTTATTGTATTCTCATTCAAATACTTTGCAGCAAAAATTTGACATACTTTATTCGTGGTCATATAAGACAATCTTTTACAAAAACGTTAGATCATTAAAAAATAAACTACAAGATCTTGAAAATCTGCTTAGTTTTGACTTAGATAACACTTTTGGGTCCATAATGAATTATAAAATTTTCCATTTAAATTAATAATAATTTTATTTCACATTTATGAGAATTCAATTTATAAGCATTTCTTATAAATGGATCAAAGAGATCAAGCTTTAGAGCGCATATGGGCAACCCTCAGCCCGCAGACCAAATCTGGCCCTCTACTTCCATTTCATCCCTGATCCATTTCAGTGAAGTTGGTCAGATTCATAGTGGGAGAAAACATGGTGTGTTCTATTAGCTCATATTAAGCTGACATATGATTTGCACTAAATACACCATGTTTTCTTTCAACTGAGGTCTCTTTCTCGCTTTGGCTAGCAATGTGCATATTACAATGTGTCAGTTTGGTACTTCTGTTGGTTTTGTGTTTTGTTCAGTGCCTGTGTGGTGTAGAAATCAGTTTTGTTTGACAGTTCTAAATACTGCTTATAAATTCGGAACAACGTCAGGGGTAAAAAGAAAAGTAGATGAAGAGAATTGTCAATTTCAAGACAACTGGAACTTGTCTTGAAATTATTATTTTATTCTGAACATAGTTTTGCCTGTATATTTGCTGTGCAACAAATCTATATCCATCAACAAAGAATACAACTTGAAGAGATACTTTACTTCAAGAAATGCAGATCACCAAAACGTTGATGGACAACTATGAAAAACTTTGAAATACAGAAGTTGGATTTTAACATCATAGAAGAATTATCAGCTCTTTAGCCATTAATAAAAGGAACAACTATTGAAGATATATTTGAAACAGTTAACATAGTCTTCAAGAGATGTGGACTTAAATGGAGTTCACTATCTGTAATATGCACTGATGGAGCCCCTGCAATGGTTTGTGCATGAAAGCGACTTATTGGAAAACTTCATGAAAGACTAATAGAACTACAGATTCATCTGGAAAATTTAATAAATTATCACTGCATTATCCATCAACAAACTCTGTGTGCAAAATCGATTAAATTCACAAATGTTATGGGAGTTGTAGTAGCCAGTATTAAATTTACTAAGTCACATGCATTTAATCACTGCCAATTTAAGGAGTATTTGGCAGACCTATTTTCGGATTACAAAGATGCATCATCTTATTGTGAAGTGAAGTGGCTGAGTAAAGGTAAAATGTAAAAACAATTTTATGAGTTGAAAAAAGACACTGCAGATTTTAAGGACATAAAAGGAAACACAATGAACCAAGTAAAAGATGAGTCGTTCCTTGTAGATGTCACTGGATACCTAAACCAACTGAATCTTAAATTGCAAAAACCAGGACAATTGGTTCATGAATTGCATGGACACATCAAAAGCTTTTTGTAATAAACTAAGATAGTTGGAAAGTCAGATAAGAACTAAAAATTATCATCATTTTCCTACTCTAGCAACTCATAAAATTATCCCATATAATTGTTATGGAGATGAGCTGAAGGCATTAATAGAGCAATTTAACACAAGGTTTGTCAACTTCCAAAACAAACACTCCATGTACACTATATTTGCTTGTCTGATGGATATTGATATAAATAATGTGCCAGAAAACGTATAGGTGGAACTTATTGAGCTTCAGGCATATTTAATGCTAAAATCACAACTTAAAACATTGCTTTGACAGATTTTTATAAATTTAATTTAGTGGAAGAAAAATATACAAATTTACATGTATTTTCAAGAAAAATCATTTGTCTTTTCAGCAGCACATATATGTGTGTGAGCAGTTTTTTCGAGGATGAAATACAATAAATCAAAAATATAAACAAGGATATCAGACAAAAACTTCAAAAATTCTATGCAATTATCCTTAAGTAATAGCAACATCAATATTGATAGTCTTGTAGTTCAAGTACAAGGCTAATCTTCACACTAAATTGTTATATCATTCATTATATTATAATATTTATATAGTGCTTTATACCAAAGCATTATATTATAAATATATATGAAGTAGCAACTTGTTTTAATTCATTTACTATTAATTTATTTTATTTAATAATTTGGTCTGGCCCTTGACTTTGAGATAGAATGATAATTTGGCCCCCAAATTAGGAAAGGTTGTCTATGCTTGCTTAAGAGTAATTTAAAGATATTATCTGTGTGTGTATATAGCATTCTAAGAATATATAATTCATTCTGGATTATTATTTTGGAGTAATGTAGAGATAAACTACTATATATATATATACATAAATAAAGAATTTATACACACAAATAAATATTACTTGTAATATAATCTTCTCACAGACAAATATCATCATCATCATCATCATCAATCAATACCCATATAACAAAATCTAAACTAGCTTATAGGACCTTAAATAAAATTAAAGTGGAGGAGTATAAGCTAGTTTAGATTTTGTTGTATTTAATTAAGGACCTAGTTGTCACTTTTATCAATATCCATATATCATTTATTTTTCCAGATATAAATTTAATTTAATGGAGATAAGGCAAATAAATAAATGGTAATCTGTTAAATGGATAGTACAGGGTTAGCCTAAATGATTCATCAGGTTTCAAAGCACTGTTTATTTACAAGTATATGATGTACAGTCGGTTTCAGAAAGATCCGAACATTAGCGGAAATGGTTGGGCTTTCCTACAATATGCAAAAACGGATCGCGTAATTACTCCAGCAGTAGATTGGTGCAAGTAGAATGTGGTAGCGATCATGTAGGCAGTCGCTTAGCAACAGGGGTAGGAAGGTGCATTGAATGGGTTTTAGATTTATACGACATCCATATATCATTTATTTTTCCAGATATAAATTTAATTTAATGGAGATAAGGCAAATAAATAAATGGTAATCTGTTAAATGGATAGTACAGGGTTAGCCTAAATGATTCATCAGGTTTCAAAGCACTGTTTATTTACAAGTATATGATGTACAGTCGGTTTCAGAAAGATCCGAACATTAGCGGAAATGGTTGGGCTTTCCTACAATATGCAAAAACGGATCGTGTAATTACTCCAGCAGTAGATTGGTGCAAGTAGAATGTGGTAGCGATCATGTAGGCAGTCGCTTAGCAACAGGGGTAGGAAGGTGCATTGAATGGGTTTTAGATTTATACGACAGGACACTATTTCGTTGATTATCTTTTACTTTTATGTTTTTTAAATACATTAGATAACATAATAAATATCCATGTAGCAAATTAGAGATATAAAATTACTGGCAATGACTGAATTAGCAAGCAATAATGTTCATACTCAGGTGCACTTTAATAAGCCGAATCGGACAATAAGTTGTTGAAGTCCGAAAAGTTATTGAGTCAACATGAAAGAAAAAAATTAACATATCACCCACACCCACAACCTCAAAGAATATAAGATTATTAATTATTCACCACAGGCAAAATGGGGTGTCTGTGAAAGAAATATTAAAGATGCTTAACATCAGCAGGAGCACAATTTACAGAATTTTAAGGCATTTTGAGGAGACTGGGACGGTGTCACCAAAGAAGTCTCCGGGTCACCCATGAGCGATCAGTTGTCAGAAGGATGAGGAAATGGCGCATCTAAACTGTGAAAACCCATATATATTGTAGACAAACAAAACATATATAATATGTCACTACTTGATATTTGGCAAACGCTGGTGCATATAAAAAATTAATAGGCCAAATCTATCTGGAAATTAGTTAAATTAAACATTAAATATTTCAAAATCTGTTTATGTTACAATAAAAAATAAATTTTAGGAGACTAAATATTTAGTAAATGAGAGTTTTAAACGTTATCAGCATATAAACATTTCATTTCTTTGTCAGTTTTAATTATTCAATGAATTGCGAACAAACAATTAAATTTTGAAAGCTTACATCACTTCACGGACATCACTTCATATTTAGATGACTTATTTATGTTTTGTTATTAAATTTATACAAATTTCGATAAAATTTCATGTAGTTTGAAATGAAATTCAATACTATGTTCTTATAAGTTATAAGAAGAATATTCAAAACTAAAATTGTCTTTCAATGTTTTGTAAAAACTGAAAGTGCCGGAAGAATACAGCAAACATCGCATATCAGCACTTAATCATGTCAATTACGTCATTGAATTATCGCATCTCTGAAATCTACCCGTTCCCTATTTCCTCCGCAATAAGAAGAGTCCATTTACTTCTCCATAACTGTGTGGGAATTTCCAGACTTTGTAATCCATACTACTTCCTCTTATGCTACTCCTATGAAAGATGTTCGGATCTTTCCGCAACCGACTGTACAAAGACAGTTGATATATGAAAAGATAGATACACTCACCAAGTTTCTGGTACATTCTACAAATGTTCAATGTGTATGCCCTTAGTCACCCAGCACACATCCAAACAGTAATCCAATTCCGTCCATATGTTCACAAGCATGTTTCCGTCAATGTTCATCACAGCAGTACTGATGCATTCCTGCAGTTCTTGCAGCATTGTTGGCATTGAGGGTACATAAACTTTGTCCTTAACATAACCTCACAGGCAGAAATCATATGGCGTGAGATCTGGTGACCTGGGGGCCATGCAATAGAGGAACATCACCCAGATTAGCACACCCTATCCAGCGATGTGGCAATTCTCTGTTGAGAAAGTCGCAGACAATTGTTCTCCAGTGAAGTGGAGCCCTGTCCTGTTAAAAGATGAAAATCAAGGAGTCAGCAGTCAGTTGTGGCAACAACCACAACTGCAATATATCCAGGTACACAGAACCTGTAACCATCTACTCGATGAAGAAAAAGGGGCCATACACCTTTGTCTTGGATATGGCACAGAAGACATTCACTTTTGGCGAATCCCTTTCCAATTATACATGGACATGCGGCAATTTAGTACCCCCACACTCTCACATTGTGATGATTACTTTTCCTGAGAGATGGAAAGTCGCCTCGTCACTGAATATCAATGTCCCCGCTAAGTCATCATCATCTTCCATAGCTTGTTGCTTTCGGGTACAAAACTTCAATCAGCAGGCATAATCATCTGAGTCAAGTGTTGTAACAGTTGCAAACGGTAGGGTTTGAAATGCAAATGCTGTCGCAAAACATTCCACACTGTTTTCTGCAGAATGCCCAATTCATGGCTTGCAGGAATGGTTGATTTTTGTGGGCTGCACACAAAGCTCTGTCTCACATGCTCCACGATTCCCTCTGAGATACGCGGTCGCCCAGGTGCAGCTTTTCCGTATTTGTGTATGAATGCGTGCTGAACGCTCGTAACCAATGAACACTTTGTATATTCTAACACACAAAAACTCTTCTCCTGCATTGCCTTCATCTTGTAGAGTGCCGTCACAGGACTGCCATCTAGCGTGCACGCGAACCATGAGGCAAGCTTTTTAAACTTGGTGAGAGTATCTATTTTTTCATGTATCACCCGTCTTTGTATGTCATACACTTGTCAATAAACATTTCTTTGAAACCCGATGAATCATTTAGGCTAACCCTGTATAAGAGATAGAAGTGATCTAAATATTCAAGATGCTATGCAAGGTGTATATTAGAATAAGTTGAAATGTAATTTTCTTTTAGAAGTATTTAGATAAAACTGCATATAGATAGAAAATTATACAATTTAAATTTGCATAAATTGTTTTATAAAATGTTTTCATTTAAAGTATTATCAAAATTATATCCTAAATTAGATAAATTATTATTATCATTTTATTAAAACATTAATTACCTCACTAATGTTTTGAGCTTCAAGAAATAAAACAAAACTATTGGCACTTGATGTACATTGGTTAAGAGAATTATTTGAAAATGAAGAACTCCAAGTTGATTCACTTTTAAAACTCAAGGATGGAAGAGCAATGATACTTGAAGAATATTGCAATAATCTATATCTAATGTATTATTAAATAATCATAAAAATACATACAAAAAATTATTTAAATAAAGATTTTATTGAAATACTATATAAAAATTTTTTGAACACTTACTTCATTTTTGTTTGAAGTTCTTTTGCTTCATAATAAAACAAAAAATCTATAGTATGATTACCAGGCACATCTGGTCCACGAAACCACATTGGAACAATAAGCGATTCTCCTGGACTAAGTTCACAAGAATTTCCATCAAGAGAGAGTATTTCACAGACTGCATCAATACTTGGACATTCAGCCATGATTGGAGAAAATTTCTCATTACAAGTACTTTCTTTATAGACCATCCAGCCATCTGATTCATAACCTGGTATTCCAATTACAAATAATTCGGGATTTGAAGATGCTATAAGTATTCTATTTAATGAACACTGACCAATATTTTTAAATTCTACATTCATCTGTCTTACTTCACCACAAAGCAATGTTGAAATAAAATTGATAAATTTAACCTGTTTTGAAAATAATATATTAAGAATTATAAATAATAAATCAACAAAACTGTTTAACTTTTATCAAAAATAGAAAAATAAATTGATCAAATTTTAATTTATGACAAATTTCCAAGTTGGTTAAAAATCAATTCCAAAGTACAATACTATTTATTTACATATATTTTTCCTTGTAACATATATAAATTTTTATTAATTTTCTTTTCTATCATATTTGTCATGATTTGGGCACAAATATCACACACACAATGAAAAATCTTATTAAGAAATAGATTGAAACATGTAAAAAAATCTTATATAATTCATATTAATACTAAAATAATTGTATTAATATGTGAAATGAGAGAAGAAGCAGCTGGTATATGAAGGAATAGAGATGTGTGGTCTATCAATGGTGTACAGATGATTGTAAGTTGTCTTCTCTACAGCTCTTTCATTTTCTTTGAGTACTGTCTAGCATCTTGTGAGAACATGAGAATAATTATGATGAATGTCAGGCTATCTGATAAATGCTTTCTGACAGAAATTTTGAAATAAAAATTTACATGTGATTTTTTTATTTAATTGGTAATACAGAATACTACACAGAGTATGGTTTAATTAATGTTAGATTTACTACAGTGAGATTTATAATTTGCATCCAAGTATTTAATTAATGCAAAATGATTCATTATAATATGGTAATATGTTTTCATTGTATCACATAAAATATCACTTCTTTATTTAAGAATGTTTTTCTCTTCCTTAAATAATCAACAGTTTTCAGAATCAAAAATTACATATATTTGTATGTTCTAATAAAAGTGAGCATAAAGCATGGATATAGAGTGATTTTATATACTTATTCTAACTATATAGGAAGGTTCTAGAAGTTTTGAGAATATTGAACATTTTAATTAAATTCCTATTCTTTTGTATTGATAATAGTTTGAATTTAAATCTGTAATATATTTTTAAAAATTTATGCTCTTTAATACTTAAAAATTTATACTTGTTATAGAAGAGTGATGAAAACAGTTATGCCAATTGAAAATGTTTCTGAATTTGAATAAATTTTATGGTTACCTGATGAGTTGAGTTGTTTGCTATCTATTGTTTAAGTTGTTTTTAATCTATTGTTTTGAGAATGATCTAGATTCTAGTAAAGATATAGCAAAAAATCTGAATAAAAAAATGTAATCATAGAGTATAATTATAACTTAAAATAAAATAGTAAATGAATTATAGAAAATAATATATATAAACACACATACGAGTGTGTGTATGTGTGCACACATGTACGTGTGCAAATTATATAATGAAAAAATATAAAAGATTTTATCTTTAAAAATATATAGAATTCCTATATGCAATGATCATAAAAGTTATGAAGAAGCATATATAGGAAAGACAATTAGAAATCTAAAATATTTCATAAAAAGAGTATAAAACAGATATTGCTAAATGGCTGTTAACTTCAGCTCTGTTGAAAACTGTTTGTCAAAATGATATCAATGCAAAATGGATTAAAATATGAATCCTTAAAGTTCAGTTGCACAAGTCTTATTCTGCAGGTTAAAACAGGCTTTAATCTGCAGATTTAGTTTACTGCATTTTGTCAAATCTCTAGGATAAAATGCCAACTAATTTAATCAGCAAATTTTGGACGGGATAAAGTTTATTCTATAGATTATCCAGCAAAATATTACAGTGGAATGCAGCAGCTCCAAATCCAAACTTCAAAATAATCTCGATTTAGATTATTTGGATTACATTTATCTTAATCAGAATAAATATTTCTGAAATAGATAGATCAGTTTACCCTTTACAACGATAACTTTCATGTGATCAATTTTAAATTGGTAGACTTTCATAGCAAAAACATGTCAAAGTAATCGTATCATTCTGATCGATCTAAAATGTTGCGATCGTAAATTTCGTGATTAGGGCACGGATTTCGAATTTAATTTGGATTTATTCTTGGTTTCAAATTTTCAAGAAGCATGTGTTCAATTTTAAATTGGTCAGACTTTCATAGCAAAAACTTGTCAAAGTAATCGTATCATTCTGATCGATCTAAAATGTTGCCATCGTAAATTTCGTGATTAGGGCACGGATTTCGAATTTAATTTGGATTTATTCTTGGTTTAAATTGCTTTACATTCAATAAATTTGCAGCATCATCCATAAAATTCATTATGAAGGCATAGAAGGCACACTCCATCGATGGTTTCTGTGCAATGTAGGCCTATGTTGAATGCGATTCGAAATTTATTTTAAATTATCAAAAACCACTATTGTTAATCACTTTTTTGGACATTCTTTTCCTTTCTCGATCTGAATATCAAAAATTATTTGAACTGATATTCAGTATGAAGTGGTATACACTCAATCAATTGTTTCTATGCAGTGTAGGCGCCTACATCTCTTATTTTGAAGTGATTAAAAATTGGTAAGAATTTTTTTTATCATTTTAGTGAACTTATTAAATTATAAAATAATAATAAAAAAGGCAACAGAAAAATTTTACTACTTGAAATAATTATCAGTTATACGTTGATTATTATGTCATTCTTCGTAGATCAAGTATTGCGAAATTTTACTAGAAAAAAAAATTCACAAATAAATTGAATTTTAATAAAAATTATTATTACTTGATTATTAACGAGTCTACGATAGAATTTTTTTTTTTTTTAAATAAATCTTTAGAGTAATTATTGGTTTCAGAAAACATCCAATTTCGCAACGCCATATTGATTAATATGTTTGTTGAAACGGATTTTCCAATTAATTTTCTGAACGAGGAAAAATATTATTATTATTTTTTTTAGATTAAATTATCTTAAAATTGATCTCCAAATATTTTTTTTAACTTATCCAGAATTTTATTAGCCATTAATATATATTTTTTTCTTCTTCATATTTGATATAGAGGAGGAAAAAAAAAAAAAACGAAATTTAAATTCTAAAATTTCATTCATGGGTGAACGTTCTAATTTTCGTTTCTCAATACTTGTTTTTCTTTAGAGCGAATAGTAATCCCTGTTATAAATCATTTTCAGTGTAAATTTTTTAACAAACCAAAATATTTAAATTAGCAAGACAGCAGTCAAAATGTTTGCTGGTGGATTTAAGAGATTTATTGAAGAATTTTTTCGTAAATCATCTTGTTAATCCCCAACCGTATATTTTCTGAGAATATTAAATAGATTATTTAATATTCAAAGAAATGTATCATTCTTTTTCTTTGTTACTCACTTAACCAGATATTTTCTTAAAGAATAAAAAAAAAGAGAGAACACATTTAATTGTATATGACACTTGCACTTTAAATTTTAGATACATATCTATAATAAGAACTTTTTAATGAGAGTTGTATTTAATATAGATCTATAAATGTAAGATAAACAATTTAATTTTTTTAACAGTGCTAAAAATATAAGCATTAACTTAAAAATGATTCCCAAACTGCTACGAACTGTAAAAAGGTGCCAATACAATTTTAAAAAACAAACTCATAAATATAACAAACGTCGAGATAAAATGGATGCCATTTCATTAAAAAAAATTGTCTGATTATCTTATTTTTTATGAATTTTTTGTCTACATTTAAAAAAATATGTAATTTTTATATTGAGAAAAATAAAAAAAAAATATTTTTATAATTAATTTATACACCAAAAAAAAAAATGTATGTACAGTATTAAAATGTAATTTTAAAATTATTACATTTTGTTCCACATATATGTATGCATGATGTATAAATTTCTACAAAATTAATCCACCTAATTTCCATATAAGTCGGCCATTTTGGAGTGAAAGAAGATATAGAATTTAAAAAGTACTTGGACAAGGTCAGTTTCAATGACATGACATTTCTACTGAATTTCATTAAAATCGGTTAATTGTTTCAAAAATTATTAATGAAGCACGCACTGATATATAGAGAGCATGATCATTTTATAAAACTTTACTTCCATTTTTTAAGTAAAAGAAAAATTATTGTGTAAAATTAAATAATATTTTGTTATTATTAGTTCTCAATATATTATTTGAACAAAATCCAAAACAAAATTTTTTAGTGAAAATTCCTAAAAGTGAATTTTTGCAGAATGTGTTGTTGGTCGCCATCTTAATTCAAAATGGCGGAGAAGCGTCAATTTAATGCATTTCATACTTGTATTTCAGAAAGACAATATTCTATATGGCAACTGATCTCTGTTCATAAACAAAATGGAAGCTGAATCAGTACAATAAATTGATATAAAATGATTCTAGATTTGTTTTCTTAATAATATATTTAAATTTTCTTTTAT
>AYEL01017526.1:0-81141 GCA_000484575.1 Olivierus martensii
TTTTTTTTTCTAACTTTGATTTTTTAAAATAGAAAAATAAATATTTTATTTCAATTGAATTAAAATAATTAAGTGATAAATAAATTTTTAAATACAAAAATAAAGTTTTTATGGGTGGGAGAGTGGGTCTTCCGAAGTGAGTGAGTGCATTAAACTGCATAGTTGTATTTAATCAGATATCAGGTTGAGGGAACGTGAATATGATCTTTATAAGAGAGAGTAGATCGCGTAATACCTTAGTACAGAAAAGTAGTTCGCGCATAGTAAAAGAGGTTGAATACCCCTGACATAAAGCATGAAAGCACACTAATGAGATACAAATGGAATACAAAATATGTAACTGATTGGAACAACAACATCTCATTATTGCACTGCAACATAAAAATTAATACATAAAACATATTTTTTCTCTGTTTTTATCGAAAAGTGTTTGACGAACTTTTACTTTATTCCTTATTAATAGGTAAATTTGCTTAATATTAAGTTTTCTTACGTTTACTCGATTATTCTTTTCTTTTTTTTTAAGAAAAACTCTTTTATATAATTGCTTAAATTTAAATTTAAAAAAATAGAATAATAAAAATTATTCACATAAAAAATATTTTAACAAGAAATTATTCATATCGCGTTCGAACCAATATGGAAATTATAAAATAATAAAGCTGTGGCTTACCACCTTGGAGGATCCGGGTTCAAATCTGGGTCCCACACCTCTAGTTTTTCAGGAGGGTTCCGGGCCCGGCCTATTCGAACCCCATCCTTCAACCATCTGGTTGACCCCATCATGGGTGTTGGCCCAGCCTGTGTTGGCTCTACAAGTGGCCGCCGCCAGATACAGTATATCCCATGAGGATAGGGGCTATAAGTGGCCGCCTCCAGATATAGAATATCCCATGAGGATATGGCCTATAAGTAGCCGCCGCCAGATACAGAATATCCCATGAGGATATGGCGGCTTTCACAAGTGGCCGCCGTCAGATACAGTATATCCCAAGAGGATATGGCGGTGGATCTATGATGGGTTCTAAGTGGCCGCCACCAGATATAGAATATCCCATGAGGATATGGCGACTTTTTCTAACTAACCTAACCTAACAGGCGGCCGGATGGCCGAGTGGTAACGCTGTCGTTGTACCACGCAGGAGGACCCGGGTCTGGTCCTGGATTTTTTCGGGGGTACTGTTATTATTTAAAAACAACAATTAACAAGATATATCATTTTTGGCAATCTTTTCCTTATTTATTATGTCGTAGGATGTCGAGACATATATATTAATGTTATACTAGAAAAAATTAATGACAACGTCCCGTAATATGTATTTAAATGTATCAATAACCAAATTCGAATATAAAAATCGATTCGATTTAATCATCTATTAATAATATAGATCTGAACCAAAATTAATAACGACAAATATTAATTTTACTCAATCCAAACATTTCTTGAACATCACGAAACGATATCAGAGTATCTTCTAAAAACATGAAATTCGTGACGAAAAATTCTGTTTAAACGCAAATTTATTATTTCATCACATTGATGTTGTTGTTATGTTTTATGATAAATATTATGGTATATCAAAATTTATTTTATTTTTCATTTTTTAAAGAAAATTCTGATGTAATCAATGGAACGAATTAATATAAATACAGCGGGTATTTATATATTTATTATTGTTGATCTCTTATAAAATGCCACTAGTTCAATCATCTTAAATTTAATTTATAAATAAAAGAAAAAAAAAGTTGTGTCTTCAATCGATTTATTTATTTATTACATTTATTAAAAACTTCTGTAATGTGTAGACGTACTAAAAATTATATGTATAGTACTTCACGGAAAAAGAAATAAAAATTTATACGCTTACCAGCAAGTATTTTTATAGAAAATAAAATAATGCACAGCATGCATGGTTAGTTCGTTTTATTGTTATTTTTGAAATAAATTTATATATTTATTATTGATGATCTCTTATAAAATGCCACTAGTTCAATCATCTTAAATTTAATTTATAAATAAAAGAAAATTCTCTCGAAATGGAATTTTGAGCGCAAATGATTAAAGTTTTTCAGTACTTTTTAATCGATTATACTATACGTATTCATTTTCTCTACTCTCAGAGAAATCTCCAGAAACAAATATTACAGATATTCAAATTTTAAATCATTATTTAATTATATCTATTAATATTTTACGTAGTCTTTTTGTATGACGTGGATATTCAATACATTAAAAAGTTAGTATTACCGAAATTGTTTGATTCTGTATCTCTGAAACTGTTTATCTCGCATAAAAAATATTATACTCTTTTGAAAGGCTTTTTTTGGGATACATTAATTTGTGTTCATAAAAAATTATTATGGAAATCATCAGGAAAAGTTTTTATCTACATTTTTAGTCTATTTTCCTAAAGAAAGTATAACTTATGACGTTGCTATTTGTTTGTAGATGTGATATGTGAGTGAATCCACTAAAGCAGGAGACCCAAAGTTTTATTTATGTGAGCCAAATTGTAAATTCCAAAATATTTGGCGGGCCAAAAAAAAAGTGTTATGGATTCCCAAAGTTTTATCTATGTGAGCCAAATTGTAAATTCCAAAATATTTGGCGGGCCAAAAAAAAAGTGTTATGGAAAAATACGTTCAAATCGATAAAAAGTTAGAGGAGGGAAAGATTTATACTAAAAATATAGCATAGTCGTTCTTTATTTATAGAAAGATTTTTACTAATTTTTATAACATACTCGTTCTTTATTTATAACAATAATTACTTTTTATTACAAACTGTTTAAAATAACTCATTTCTGGAAGCACTTACATGCATTTTTTAACTGAAAAATTTTTAATTATAATATAAAATTTATTTATTTGTTTGTAAAAATGTAAATTATTTCTATGAATTCAAGATCGCGGATGATCTGACATCCCGAGCAAATTTCTAGGATTTGGGGGCCGCACTTTGGGAACCCCTACACTAAAGCTAAATCAAACTACTTATAAGTTAGTATATTTTTAAGATGTTCAGAGTATCCAAAATAAATATATCCCAAGCTTATATCTCGTCTAATATTCTGCCTACTAAATTTTTTCTGTAAGAATATCTGATTATTTATTTGATATTCTAAAAATTCGTTTCAAATATGGTACAAATGCTCATTAAAAAACTGATTTAAGTAAATTATTTTTGTATTCGCATATCATACTGCATATGCATTCAATAAAATATCGTTAATGCTTTCAAATTTAATTAAAATTATGCATTAATTTGAATTCAGTTGTTAAATTTTTTTAAATTGTACTAAAACTCTTTGAATAATGTATTCATATGTTTAATTTTATCTATTACATTTTTATTGCAGAAATGAATCTGGATCTAGTTTTAAAGGTTATCTTGAATACCTGTAATACTATAAACTGGTTGACTCTTGATCCAGTTTTAAAAGTTATTTTTAATATTTTCTTTTTTAGCCTGATTTCTGAAGGAAAATAAGTTTATCGGATACCATGTTATTGTTAACTTTTTAACTTTTCGACTTAATGAATAAATTATTCATGAAATTTAATTTTGATTTAACTTTTACTAGCTTTAATCAACGGACACTCAAGCATCTAAGATATTCACTTAATAAATCTTGAACTAATTATTGGATTTTATGATACATTGCAAGAAAGTCAAATCACTGAAGATGATTTCGAAACGACATAATCAAACCCTTTACCTTCAGCCATTTAAAAATGGCGGATGTTCAATATTCAATGGTTTCTCCCGATAACTATCAAACTATTTGATTCGATTTTTATGAAATTCTGCAGGATGGTCAGGATCTTATGATCAACTCGGAAATAAAACTAATTAGCTCTGTGGTTTCACCTATTTAAAAATGGCGAATCCTATAATAACTATTGAAATAATGTATTTAATAAATTTTTATGGCATTTCACATAGAAATCATTGAAGACCACCGTTGAAGATCATTCTGTTGACATATAATCAGTTATGTTTAATCATTCCAGAATAAAAGACACATTCGGAAAGTAGCCGAATAGTTTTTTCATAACAGTTTGTTTAAAATGATTTGGATCCAGCTTTAAATTAAAGGTTATTTTGAAGACCGTCTATTAAGCTATGCATTAAAACCTAGATCTCTAAGATAGGCAAAAGCTATGTTGAATAGATTGCTGTGGCCTGCAAATGATTGATAATAGCGAGACATTTTCGTGAAAAACTACAAATATTTCTGGAAGTACTGTCTTTATAGTTTTGGGTGCTTAGGACACAAAATTTTTTGAGACCACAAACACAAAACTTTGAACTAGCTTATAAGATTACGATGCAGTTTAAATTTTAAATATGCAGCAGCAAAATTTCTATTTTTTATTTAAAGTCCTTTTTACATCTGTACATTGTCATGTTATGTGAACAACCCGCATTGAATTACGGTTTTCAATAAATTTCTATTTTTTATTTAAAGTATTTTTTACATCTGTACATTGTCATGTTATGTGAACAACCCGCATTGAATTACGGTTTTCAATGATAGAAATCGTTGAACTATTTTATTTGATTATAATGGTACGTCTTCTTTTGTATGGTAAGCTTGGTGGCTAAATTTTGATTGCCCCTTTCCACTTCAAATAAAGGTAGTAAGGAAGCCATATAGGCCAAGATTAAATTAAAAGCAAAATGTAGAAAGCAAAGAACCATTCCAACTTAATCTATGTGAAAATGTAGAAAAAACAGACATTCCAACTTAACCTATGTGATGACATGTGTGTAGTAAAAGCAAAGAACCCTTCCAACTTAACCTATGTGATGACGTGAGATGGTAAGCTTGGTGGCTAAATTTTGATTGCCCCTTTCCACTTCAGAGTACTAAGGGAGCCATTCTGAGCCAAAATTAAATGCAAAATGTAGGCAAAGAACCATTCCAACTTAATGTGTGAAAGTAACCCAACCCATTCCATGTTAGGTAGACACTTAGAACTATGTTAGTAGAAATTAAGTACTATGTTATTAGAAACCTTAGAACGTGTTAGAATATATATAGAAAGTATGTGAAGAGGGAACTTATTTTAAGTTAGTAAAAGACTTACAACTATACTAATACCTAGTAGTAGTAGTAGTAGTAGTAGAAGAACAGGGAGGGGCGTGTTTCAGCCCAAGCACTGCGACCATCATTGGTCTATTGTGCACCCCCAATACATTCTCAAATATGACACTGTTTTTAGCAAAAATGATTTTCTGCTAGCTATCAGAAGTTTGGAAACAAAACAATTAAGTCCTGATGGAGTGCCCATGATTCTTTATAAGAGAGCACCGCCTGAGATTTTTGACCATTTGCTATTTTTATGCAATCTATGTCTTGCAAATAATTTTTGTCCCAATCAATGGCGTCTATCACATTTAGTTCCGCTGTGCAAATCCTGTAAGGATCCCTTAATAGCTAGTTCTTATAGGCCAATCGCCTCAACCTCAGCATTCCTAAAAATTTTTGAAAAAATGATGTAAAAAATATTAATCTTCAGTGTAAAAAACAAGATATCTACAGATCAACATTACGCATTACCAAATAGATCATATCTTACAAATCTGCTAAAAACCAAACAATATATCCTGCAAAACATGGAGAAAATGAGAAATACATGTGTTTTACATGGACGTATCTGCAGCTTTTGATTCTCTTGACCTAGATATTTTATTTAAGATATACAGTCTATTGAACAGTCCTTTTGTAATTGGGTGTATACTTATTTAAAGAGTCGTATATCTGTTATTAAATTTAACGAATGTTTTTCTGTCCCGTTTCCTCTCTGCGTGGAGTTCTACAAGGTTCACCTCTAAGTGCTATCCTTTTTGACATTTATATAGATCCCGTTTTTCTCATTTCTGATTCACACCTTATTTCTTATGCCGATGACATGAAGCTATTTGATCATTCTTATCTAAGATTACAACATAACTTGTTGAAGGTTACCGAATGGTTGCGTTCTAATAAGCTGATTCTAAACAAAAGTAAGACAAAATGTATGTGCTTCACTTATTTAAACTTTGTACCTGAAGTACTCTGGATCAATCAAGATAAGATTCAGATAGTTACGGAAGCAAACGACCTTGGAATTATATTTGACCACAAACTTTCCTTCAAATCACATATTTATAAGATAATTCAAAATATCAAAAAAAAGACTAGGCATTGTCTCTAGAAATCTATACTACCTAACAACATTAAAAATTAGAAAAATAATTTTTCACAACTTTTTTCTTTCTTTGGTAAATTATGGCTTGGCTGTGTGGGCATCTGCCTCGCCCACCCACCTAAATCAATTAAATAAGGTTTTAACAAAAACACAGAAAATCTTGTTTAATCATCTCATTTACAGGAATGATTCTCATATTACCAACACTGCTAGTTTCAATCTACAAAATAGAATTTTTTATTCTGATGCAAAACTTTTATATTATTTCATACATCATGCTATCGACGAATTATATATAGATTTAAGAACCTCTGGAAAGTGTTTGAGACCATCTACCTGTTTTCTTACGTCACTGGTGTCCGCGATTTCAGATACAAAATGTTGTCATTATCCTGCGTGTTAGTAGAATGGTGATCCATTCGATCAAAAAAAAAAATAATAATAATAAAAATTTCCGACTTGCCGAAGAATATCTATGTTTGAAGGGGCCTTCGGTACAAAAATCAACCTTCCCCTTAAATAGCTAATTGCGCGTGTACAATTCTTGTGACATTCACAATTACTCTCTTTACCGCCAACAACATTAATTTACATTCATAAAAAATATTTTACATAATTATTTTGATGATGATATTATTCATATCTATTAAATTTTTTCAGTGAAATATAAATTATTTCTACTATTTTAGTATTCTTAAACTTTTGAAAGCTCTACGACAGAGAGTGTTTACATTCTCTGACCCTTTAGAAAATGCAAAGATTTTCCAGATTTACGTATATCCAATCTCACGTAAATATTTTTCGTAACTTTTTTTTTAACATATGTTTTTATTCCTCATCAAACACTATTTGGCCGATCGCATAACATTTGGATTTTTGTAAAAATCTAGTTACGAGCACAAAAGACAGTATGGTGATTTTTGTCAGTTCCCTTTTTAAACATGATCTAATAAAAAAAATATGAGGTCACTTAAATCTTAGCTCTAAAAACTATTAAAAATAAACTAGAACATCCCTGAAGAAACCATATTTTAACGAGCCTCATATCTGATAGACGTTGATCAGCTTTATAAACGATTTTTGTCAGTTCCCTTTTTAAACATAATCTAATAAAAAAAATATGAGTTCACTTAAATCTTAGCTCTAAAAACTATTAAAAATAAACTAGAACATTCCTGAAGAAACCATATTTTAACGAGCCTCATATCTGATAGACGTTGATCAGCTTTATAAAATATGCAACAAAATGATGTGTATTACTCTCCTTTTATTGATAAGTTTAAATTTGGGTGATTAATTTTCCTGTTTTAATTATAGGAAGCCATCATTTAGAAAGGCCTCACTTTATAACTCAGTATATTAGAAAAACATATTTGTATATTCTTCTGCTGTTCGAGCTTTACTGTATCAAAATTTGAAGTTCTCTACCAATGTTTTCGTTTTTCTTGTACAGTTCAGTGCAAAAAGTTTTGCCTACTCCTCGTAGGAGCTGTGCTTGCCGGAAATATATTCTTCTGCTGTTAGAGCTTTACTGTATCAAAATTTGAGGTTCTCTACCAATGTTTTCGTTTTTCTTGTACACTTAGCACTATATGTGAATTTTTTTTGAAGGGCCTCGAAAATATTTGTTGTACTGGGCCTCGCATTTTCTCTGAAAGTTCCTGTTTGCACGCACACTTTATGGATGATATAATATTCAAAATTTGTATAAGTAGGCTAAAAATAACCACGAAAAAATTCGATTAATTTTTCACGATTTATGTACTCCCCTTACACGCCTCAAGTAAAAATCAATCGGATTCAATCGGAAAAAGACCTCTTCAACAAGCGATAGCGGCTCACAGCAGCATCGTTAACTTAAAGCCTCGGTCTACTGTCTCGAATAGCCGAGTTCGATTCCGATCTAGAAAAATATTTTTAGCACTGTATGTGAATTTTTTTTTGAAGGGCCTCGAAAATATTTGTTGTACTGGGCCTCGCATTTTCTCACATACAAGATACATATTATATCATCCATAAAGTGTAATATTACATATTATATCATCCATAAAGTGTGCGTTTGCACGCACACTTTATGGATGATATAATATTCAAAATTTGTATAAGTAGGCTAAAAATAACCACGAAAAAATTCGATTAATTTTTCACGATTTATGTACTCCCCTTACACGCCTCAAGTAAAAATCAATCGGATTCAATCGGAAAAAGACCTCTTCAAATAAAAATGGCCGACAACGTTAAAAGTAAAATAGTAAACCATAGTTCAAACTTTCAGTAGCGGGTAAAAAATAAAATAAATAAAAAAATTTAAATGCTAAAAAAGTCTTTATTGTGTTGAAAAATAAACCGTACAATTGCAGAGATTAAAAAGACATTAAACAATTCCCTTCACTGACAAAAAGTTTCTTTTTAGCAGTTATCTTGCATTATACTAACTACAGTATTTCTGATTTCTTCTTGAAGTTCCTCTGGCAATTCTACATTATTTTTCTCAATAATTTCTCTCATTTCAGTAAGTTTTTGATCCAGGTCATCGCTCAGCTTATTTAATTCGGCAGTTTCTTCTTCCAGGTCTGTGATGTCTTGCTCGATTTCTTTTTTGGCCTTTCTTAAGGATGCAAGTTTATTCAAAGCTCTGAATATCCTCCGAGTTCTGGCGTTCGATTGCTTCAATCTCTTAATTCGATCTTTCGTGTCTGAATTGCATCCTCTTATTTCAATCACTTCATCTGACTCGCTCCTCGAAGATCCTGAGATGATGTCATGGTCTTTTGTGCTATTTTCGATATCGATACAGTCAGGAGATTTGCTCTCTTCTCTTTCCTATGAAGAATAAAGAAATATGTTTTAGATTAAGTTTAACAAAAATAACCTTAACATTTATAAATATTAGTAACATTTAATGTATAATATTTATAAACGTTACTATGGATGATAACATAATGTAAAATATGGATTTTACATATAACATTTTTATCCATTTTAACATTTATAAATATTAGTAACATTTAATGTATAATATTTATAAATGTTACTATGGATGATAACATAATGTAAAATATGGATTTTACATATAACATTTTTATCCATTTATATCCAATCTTACATTTAGATCCATTTAGATGTAAAATATGGATCTAAAATGTAAATATGGATTTTACATCTAACATTTATAAATATGGATTTTACTATGGATGACATAATGATGAACATAAATCCATTACTATGGATAAATAGTAAAATCCATAGTAACTGATTTTACATCCATGTTATCATCCATAGTAATAAATCCATCTGTCTAAATCCATGTTATCATCCATAATAACTGATTTTACTATGGATGATAACATTAGCTAGTAAAATCCATAGTAAATCCATCAGTAAAATAGTTGTATCATCATCCATCAGTAATAAATCCATCCCTTAAAGTTAGGATGGATTTATTACTGATGGATTTACTATGTAATTACATAGTATTAATTAATAATTACAAAATTACGGCGCCATAAGATTAAATTCGCTCTTAAATGCTTTTCAATTTTTATACGACCCGGTTATCATGAAGATTGTTTATCCGGTCCTCGGCGGAAAATAATTACCCACCCCCTAATCTAAATTATCTCACGAGTAGGGATGACTTCTAACCACATGCGCAGTGGGGCGAAGTTCAATCTTCAATTCCAGATTAGCGTCATTTATACTAATGTGCAGCGTATAATCATTTATTTCTTGTATCATTTACTTCGCTAACAACCAAACTTGTGGATAATTCTGCTAAAAAAAAAAACATTTATGAATGCTTCCATCTTAAGTCATGCGACCTGACTCACCGAACTGGTTCTTTATTCATACGAAACTGACGTCAACCAAGAAAACCATAAAGGTTTAGTTAGTATACTTCGTGGAATATCGAACCACAGCCATAATTTGGATATTTAGGTACAAGCAACCAATATGAAAATTGGTAACATTCTCCTCTATTGTGACATCAAAGGATAACTTATAAAATGCTCCGAGAAGTCTCCGCAGGAGAAGCTAAAGAATGACGTCACATCACGAGACAATGATTTGTTGAACGGCTGAACTAAATTATGAAAATTAACAGACTTACGTCACTACTGTTTTCGGTTGCGAATAAAAAAAAGAATCTTTTATCGCCCTTCACCTTTGTAGACTGTTGATCCATTCTGTCGGAAAAATAAAATAAAATAAAAATACTCGACTTTCTGACGAATTTCTGGATTCGAAGGAGCTTTCGGTAGAAATATCGATATTCCCCTTAAATAGCTCTGTACAAATTTTCTGACATGCGCAATTGCTCTACGTCGCCTATACTAATTTAAATTCATAAAAAATATTTTTCATAGTTATTAATTTTGATGATGGTATTTATTATTCTTTCCAGTAAAGTATAAATAGATGAAATAATTTCTATTATTTAATATTTTTGAACTTATGAAAACTGTACGAATTAGTTTACCTTTGCCTATTTAGAAAAAGCAAAGATGTTTCCAGATTTACCTACTGTATACCTGATTTTACGTAATATTTTTCATAACTCTTTTTTAAATATAACCGAAAACCGTTTAAAATTTATTGCGTTTGTAAATTACAAGTCTGAACATGTTGGTTTACAACATTTAAAAATTCATCTTATTTTTGCTTTCCATATTGTTTATTGATCTTAAGCATCATGTTATTGATACGATATCATTCCGTGCGGTTTTATCTGTTTCTAAATCATGGTGCAATTAGTCCATCTACACAGCGATCTCGATAGTTTTTAATTCAAAATTTTTGTTAAGAAATCACTTTTCAGACTTGCTCAAAATTCAGGTTACAGTCATGATGTGTAACTACATCCATGGTTCTCACTAGCGCTGACTGGCTCCATATCAGAGCGTTTACTATGTGACATTTTTCTTCCACCTCTCTGATGTCAGACGCGAAATTTTGTTTGGATGGAAAGTTTTGAATTGTTTCCAATTGCATTAAATCAGATAGAACATTTGTGATCTGTTGTTGATCTTCCTCAGGCAATTCTTCATTATTTTTCTTAACAAATTTTTTCGTTTCAATACATTTCTGCTCCAGATCAGCGTTCTGGTCGTTTGATACGGTAATTTCTTTTTCCAGCTCTGTGATGTCTTGCTCAATATTTTCTTTGGCCTTTTCTAAGGCTGCAATTTTATTCAAAAGTCTGAATATCCACCTGATTCTCTCGCCAAATTCCCTTTGTCGTAATCCCTTAATTCGATCATTCGTGTCCGAATTGCATTTTCTTGTTTCAATCACTTCATCTGACTCGCTGCTGGAAGATCTGGAGTGCTATTATCTTTTGTGCTATTGTCGATATTTACACAGCCAGATTTGCTCTCTCCTCTTTCCTATGAAGAATAAGAAAAATATTTTATATTAAAAAAATAGAAGGGATGGAAAAAAAGAAACAAGTTAAGGTTTAGAGTTTTAACGATCAAATCCTCTTTCTAGCAACTGATGAGGATATAAAAAAATCACTACTGTCATTAATAAAACATTTGTTATTCCTGAAAAACAGGTTGCATTACATCTTTTTCTAATTATTATTGGCGTGATTGTTATTGTCTTAATCCATGAGACTTTTATGACAATTTTCTAACCATTAGATAGCCTCCAATCAGATTTTTAGGTTATTTTGTATCACAACAGATTGTGACTTATATCAATAATAAAATTATATTACATGGAGAAGAAAATTTCATTTGTTAATACTTTTAATCAGTGACAGACTGGAAAATTTTACCTGCCCTCATAAGTATACATTAATACAAGTATATGTAAATATAGTTTTTTTAAGGGGAAGGAGAGGAAGTTAATTAATAGCTAAGGTTAGGTTAGGTTGGTTAAGCCTCTACATCGCACGAGGGATATTCTGTTTTTGGCGGCGGCCACTTATGTAGCCCATCACAGGCTAGCCAACACTCATGTTGGGGTCAACTGGATGGTTGAAGGATGGATTCAACAGGCCGGGCACGGAACCTTCATGAAAAACTGGAGGTGTGGGACCCGGATTTGAACCCAGATCCTCCAGAGTGATAATCCATAGCTTTATCACACAGCCATCCTAATAGCTAAGGAATTAGAATAATAAATGTATACATATAATGTATATAATATATTTAAACATTTTTTTTTGCATATTTTACGCCCCTTTCCAATCAGGGAGATTACTAAATTTTTTTGCATATTTTACGCCCCTTTCCAATCAGGAAGATTACTAAGGGGCGGGGCCAGTTCCAACACGGAGACTGCACCCACACCCGTGGAAGGGGGCCGGATGGTGAAGGACGAGGATCACCTGTACACCCGTGGAGGGAGACTGGATGGTGAAGGATGGGGATCACTTTTGATGTCTTGCCACCAAAACAAAGTCAATTTGCTAAATCGTCGAAATACTTTCGCGAAAATAGATCACCATTAACATGGCGGATGGCTTCATTTCTGTAACATTGAGCAATCTATCCAGTATGTACTGTGTATGCTTATGGGACTGACATTGACTCAGAAAAATTTATTAGTAAAATTAAACAATTTTTAATTATAATGATAACAGGAAGAAAAAGTTCTTCAATTAAAGTATGTATACAAACTTATAAACTACGAGTTAAGATTACTTTTTCGAATGTAGAAACAATATAGTTTTGGTTAGGTTAAGTTAATTAGATTAAGCCGCCATATCCTCATGGAATATTCTGAATCTGGCAGCGTCCACTTATAGAGCCCATCACAGGCTGGCCAACACTCATGATGGGGTCAACTGGATGGTTGAAGGCTCATGTCGTATTCTGAGACTTTAGCCAAAGCTTTTCCCCTGCTCCACCTACGAGGGTACTACTGGGTACTTATGTCTGCGAGAATAATCTCGGCTTAATCATAGCCTGCAACTAGGGGTGCGGACTCGCCTGACCACCTCTCTGATCCACAAGCGAACGAAATACGAATACGGCGGACTCGCTCAGGTTTGCCAGGCCTAGGGGTAAGAAGGCCGCATTCGTATCTCGTGCACTGTGTCGCCGAAGCGACCTTTAAAGGGCCGAGAATTGCCTCCGTTCACAAGGGAGCGGAGACACAAGAGGCGTGTATTTTTTTTATTTTTTTATTTTTGCATATTTTACGCCCCCATTCCAATCAGGGACTAATAGCTAAGGAATTAGAATAATAAATGTATACATATAATGCATATAATATATTTAAACATTTTTTAGTTGATGGTATTAGTGATACATCAATTTAACTGTAATCATTTAAATACAGCGGAAGTTCATTCATCGAAGGTTTCTACCTAAAGTTTAACTATTTTATTGTATTTTATTTTATTTTTTTAATTTAACAAGACGATTCAATCATTAAATTTTAATTATAAATAAGGTTAATTAACTCCGTAGATAGACGTTTTAAAAATGTTAAAAACGTCCGTTTAACATTTAAAAATGATTTGTTATTCAATCTGAGATTTCCTTGTAATAACTAATAAATTTTTGACATTCAACCATCGATATATATACTTGAACATATAATTATGCCATGATTTTTTTTTGATATTGTAATTCGTTAGCTTCAATAATTCCAAAATAAAAGACAGGTTTGAATGTGAGGGATTAGTTCTTTCCAAAATTGCTCGTATTGAAAATATGAAATGTTGGTTAATAATAGAATTTTATAATACAATCGATTCCACTTGATTGGGACTAATCCATTTTGGCCCGATTAAGCGGCTGCCAATTAAATGAACTAATAATAAATTCTAAAATGAAATATGTAATACGTAGGTAAATAAATAAGTAGGTAAAAAATAATAATATGGTTTAATAAAGCATTAAAATGGGTACCTAACTACAGAAAATGGGCCGCTGATATTCACGCCTCGCCCTCTAACTATAGAAAAACATTGACTTAATGTTTCTTCAACTTCTGGATTCTTTCCATCATGTTTTCTTTTGGATGTTCCTGGAATTTCTTTCGGTAATGCCCACTTTTAACGCAGTTAATTTTCTTGTTGTAAGAGATGCGCTATGGTAGATTTTGGTACACCAGTTAGTTATATCGGCGAGTCTACGATGGCGTGTATTAAATGGCTGGCTTTTAATTTTATCCAGCAAAGCAATTTACTTGAAAGTGTAAGATCATTTCTTGGCATCTTGGCAGATTTAAAAATTTTAAATAAATTTGAATATCCTTAGGTACAATATATAGCAACGGTACACTCTTAAGCAGACGCATACTTGCCAGACGCACAACGGTAGATAACTAATTCGCATCATGCTAGTGTTGCCAAATATTAGTGTACATAGTGTTGACATATTTTTAAAAAATCCCTAATATATGTCAAAAAATTGCTATATTCCTTTTCTGCTACTGTCCCAATTAAACGTTTAAATTATGTATTCGTTTATTAGTTTGGTTTCCATTCTTTGAGATTTGGCCCAAACAAGCAGCCCAATTAAGCGGAATCGACTATATTGTCAATTTTGTCATTTTAAATGTAAGCAAGTTTTTGTGAAATAAATGTTACAGTTGAATTAATATTAAATATCATTGTCTTTATTTTTTTGTCCATAGTTTTATTTTAAATTTTGAATTACAAATAATTTTAGATAGTTTTATTGTAAAAATATACTTTAAATTTCATAAAATGCAAAACTAGCACCAAGAGTAAAGTAACCAGACGTTCCGGATTATGCGGGACTGTCCCGGGTTTGAGTTGTTTTTCCTACAATGAAAATTGTTCCGGATTGGATATCTAACTGTTATTAACAGGCAACAAATGTTTCAAATTGTCGGCCGGATTGGCCGCGTGGAAACGCTTCGGTTTTCCACTCTGGAGGGCCCGGGTTCGAATCTCGAGTCACACCCCTTGAAAATATTTATCATGAGATCCAGGGCCGCCCCGTCGATCCCCGTTCTCCACAATCCGGCTGACCCCTCCGAAGAAGTGGACAGCCTGTGGAAGGGCATGTTCGCCCCGCCACTTAGTACTCTGAGTGAAAAGTGGTGTTATCTGTTGACAAAAAAAAAATGTTTCAAATTGTGACAAATATTGAAAATAATAAAAATACTATTATGGAGATTATTACAGAAATAGCCGATTTAAAATTCAAATTAAAAGAAAGAATGGGTATGCAGTATTCACCATTCACTGTACGTCACTGATGCAAGGTGGATAGAAATATTTAATCACTTTGATACGAACAACATACCCTTCAGGAATATTAAGAAATTGAATTTGCATTATGCTTGCCAGGTACCAATGGAAAGTTTTTTCGGTGATAAATAAGTTTTAGACCTCAGAAAAAACGCAACTGAGCATAGACATGTAGAAAGCAATATTATAAGTTAGGTGCAATTTTTCAAATTCCTGTGAAAATTTTTATAACCTATTTCAAATAATGACAAAAATACATATAAATAATTGGTTATATTGATGAATGTATCTATAGTCATTTTTGATATTTTTTGTATTGAGACGGTTATTTTCTGTGTAATTAATTTTTTTATGCAAACAAGAATGTTAATTTATCAAAAATACGTCTTTTGTAATTTTTATATTAATAAATGCATAAAAAGATAGATCTAAGACATTTTAATGACTCCCAACCATCGAGTTATAACTCCCAACTAAATAAACTAAGGGTCAGTTGCACGAGTCTTATTCTGAAAGTTAAAACAGGCTTTTAATCTGCAGATTTAGCTTGCTACGTTGCACGATGTCAAATCTCTATGATAAACTACCGACTAATTTAACCGGCCGATTTTGGGCAGCTTAAAATTTATTGTATATATTATCCAGCAAAACAATAATGGCGGACTATAGCAGTTCCGAATCCGAAGCTGAAAATAATCTCGATTTAGATTTTTTGGATTACATTTACCTCAATCCAGAACGAATATTTCTGAAAAAGATAGATCCATTTACCCTTCATCATGATAACTTTCATGTGAGATTTAGGTTAAAGGAAATAAGCCGTTTTATGATTAATGCCAAAGATAAGTGAAATATGCACTTTATAAATCAAAAGATTCATTATTTTAAATTTATAAATTGTTATTAACATATTTTATATACATTATGTTTGTGTATTATAACCATATATATATATATATATATAGATTTACAAGAGTAAATAATAAGCACACTATGTTTGTGTGTATTATAACCGCATATATTGATTTACAACAGTAAATAATAAGCCAGAAATACAGACCTATATTTTCAGATCTACATTAGATTTATTATTGCAAAGTATTCGGGTATTATGCTAGTCAGGGCCGTCTTAAGGTATTTGGTGCCCGTGGGCTAATAATAATAATGGGCCCCTCTTCATAAGAAAATACACGGGAGGAGAAGCGGGAGCGGGATGATCGGTGAAGATTTCATACATATACAGTGTTTGGTTAATATTTTTAAAATTAATGAACTAAAAGCAGAGCTGCAAGTATTCAAAAAAAGTAAATAATTTAATCGGCTTCTTCCATGTTCAAACGAGTTGCTATGGTAAAGAGCACGCGCAGTAACTATCATCACGCTACCATACATATACAGTGTTTGGTTAATATTTTTAAAAATAATGAACTAAAAGCAGAGCTGCAAGTATTAAAAAAAAAGTAAATAATTTAATCGGCTCCTTCCATGTTCAAACGAGTTGCTATGGTAAAGAGCACGCGCAGTAACTATCATCACGCTATCAAGTTGATAGGTAACTTTTGCCTCATGCAACACACTGCACTTAATCTTTAGATTTTCGAACAGGTTAGAGTTATTCTACAAACACTTATTCTGCAGATTAAACTAAAAGTTGTGTAATCGGCTCTAAGCAGCACGGCATTCAAGTATCCACCACAGATTGCCATATTTTTGGTGAATGGTGTCAAGTGAAGGCTAGGGTTCAATGAGTCGAGTCTAGTTAGTTTAATTTTAGTTAAACTGTCATATCGTACAAAGGATATACTTTATCTAGCGATAGCCATTTTTAAGTTTGGATTTCACATCACCAGAACGTACTGCTCGGCAAATTGTGAGCGGAAAAGTAGAGTAGACAAAATTTAAACTTTTTAAGTTTCTGCAGCTCTTGCTGTTATACTTTTAACCAATCACGTATATCTCTTGGAGTGACGTTTGCTTGACGCATGAACTAAAATTTAAAAAAAAATGGCGGAAACAACAGATAAGTTGAAGCGCAACGAAGAATTAGAAATGTTTTTCGAAGATGTTAGAAAATATTCTTGTTTATATAATAAATCAGATAAGCACTCTAGAGACATCACTTTAAACAACCATAAGAGGCCACTAATATACAAAATTTCCAAATTTCTGCTGTAGTAGAAACAAAATAGAATAGAAGACAGATAACAGTAGATTATTTGTTTGCTGTTTCTGGTGATATGGAATTCAGAGACGAGTTCAGTAACGAAGCGGTTGCTGAATAACTATTTTGCAGCGGCGCTAATTGCTGCAGCAACGTAACTGAACGGTGAAGGTGATAAATCTAGCGTCAAAATGGCAGAGAATAGTTTAACAACAGTTATTACTTGTGTGATTTCTACTATTTTGCTAGGGGAATCTTGTACTCTTAATTAAAATTAAATCCATAGCGCCATTGTCGATTATTTCCCCGATTTATTTATCAATAATGTTGGAATCTGGAAAATATTACAATATTAAAAAACTGTTGTTATTAATTACCACTTTCCATTACATTTTTCGTGTTCGTCCACGAACACATCGAATCGCATATTTCCATAAAGTAGAGTTACTTTTCCATGGAGGTGGCCATCTTGTCGATTAGGTCTGCAGCTACATACTATTCCGCTGCGAATTCTACCAATAACTTAGCAGTGCTGCCCACTAAATGACAGCAATGCATTCAGTAACGGTTGGCTAACTTAGTTATCGCAGCCGCTGCTCAACTGAACTCACCTCAGGTTTTAGAGCTCTCCATAGTCCAGCTAACACTCATGGTGTGGCTAACACTCATGTTCAACTGCAAATTTGAAGGATGGGGTTCATCGAGTAAGATCTAAGTTTTAGAGCTCTCCATAGTCCAGCTAACACTCATGCTGTGGCTAACACTCATGTTCAACTGCAAATTTGAAGGATGGGGTTCATCGAGTAAGATCTAGACTCCTTCTGAAAAACTGAAGGTGTGGGACCTGAAATTGAACTCCGCCTCCAAGATGATAAGCGACTGCTTTAATAATTATTAATAGTAATTTAATCATTTTTATTAATTAATTTAATAATAATTATTTACCACACAACGATTCGGCCGACACCGGTCTGATTCCCTCTTAAAAAATTCTTTCGAGATGTGAAACTCCAGATAATTGCAGAGATCGGGTCAAAATGGATTATTATAGAATCTCACTTTCTTCTTCATTTCGATCTGATTGCACTAAAATTTTCAAATCTTAAACGAAATACGATACTACTATATACGAACTTCGGTTTTAATTGGTTGTAAGAAACGATCTGTTTATAGAAGCCCTCTTTACTGGTTTTGTTATTTTACGCTGATTTCCAATCAACGATCATTAAGTTACTGGTCATTCTATTTCCCTATGCCCACATAACACCACCTATACCAAAGTAATGGGGTAGCTGATATAACGAAGACATTAAACATGCCAGTCCTGGATTTTTCAGAAAAAAATCTGACTAAGGGACTTTGCTTTTAAGTCCATCTGAATAGATAAAAACGTACAGAGGAATGCATACATCATAAGGTACATCATAGAAATATACTTTCTAATTGAATAAATTAAAATTAAATATTTTTATAGAAATTAAAAAGTTCTAATTGTTTTTTATTGTTTGTCTGTCGCAATTCTGCTTATTTCTTCATTGTTATTTTAATCCAATTTCGAACCGGTAATTACTAAGTGGGGAGCATTCAAATGCCCAGATTCCTAAGTCAACCATGGGGTGAAAGATGAAAACAACAAGTCCAACAAGCCGGGCTTAGATTTCTCCTAAAAAATTTGGAGATATGGTACCCAGGAATTGAATCAGATTAAAATAAAGTGCAATCATTGGTCCAACAAGCCGGGCTTAGATTTCTCCTAAAAAAATTTGGAGATATGGTACCCAGGAATTGAATCAGATTAAAATAAAGTGCAATCATTGAGTGTACTCCCACGGCTGGCCGTATCGCAATCTTGTTGAACTCAGAATATGAAAATCAAAAATTGCCTTAATTTTCAATCTCGCTTTTCTGTTTCTGTCATATTTTTTAAATAACATGAATTTCAGGTCTATATGGAGTGACTTGTTGGATTGTTCAGGCCACTATTTTGAATTGAATAATCCGAAATTGTAGCGACAGTAACCGATTTTTGATAGATACCTGAATTTTTTTCGAATGTACAGTATATGGATTGGTTGCGAGATTACTCGTCAGTTCTTTGATAAATTTCACAGAAAATAAAAACGTCAATGATTTCTTATTTGAAATAAAATTAAGAGTAATTTTAATCAGGACCGGCGCTAGAACAAATAGTTTTTAAGAAAATTTTAAACAAAATTGTAAAATTTATTAAACTTATTAATTTGTACAAAATTTCTTAATTTTTAAAAATTCTGATATAATATATAGCAATTTCTATAATTGAAGCAAACTTGCAACCAGAAAATTATTTTTCAGGAGGCATATATCTTCTAAAAAATAGCTTAATGATGTATTCAACTCAATGTTTTTTTTCTATTATAAAAAATTTATTGAAAACTAGTAAAAAGTTCCCGGCATTGCCTGGACATAGTAGTATACTATGTCCAGATAAACATATACAGTATACTAGAAAACTTTGTTTTGATTATTTTCATGTCGATTTCTTTTGCAGTTTCGTTCAGTTGTTGTTCAGTTCAACTCATAATTTCCAGAAGATTCATAAAGTTCAGTTCATCTCTCTTATGTCTTTCTGCTCTTCGATTTGAAAAGGCGGCCGGATGGCCGCGTGGTAAAGCTTCGGCTTACCACCCTGGAGGATCCGGGTTCAAATTTTCATAAAGTTCAGTTCTTTCTTCTTCACTCTTATGTCTTTCTGCTCTTCGATTTGAAAAGGATTTATTTGGAGGAACATTGAAATTTATAATACCGTGTATTGTTGCACTAACCTAATAAATTCGATTTGAAAAGGATTTATTTGGAGGAACATTGAAATTTATAATACCGTGTATTGTTTACTATACCTCCGAAAATTGATTGTTTTATTGATCTTCACTGTATTGTTCCTAGGAAGAATATTTTTAATTGGGAGATTACTTAATGCCTTGATTTCATTTGTTATTTCAAACATTATGTTCATTAAAATGTTATACAATATTACCATTAGACTAAACTACAACTGAATCACAACTTCTATAATTTATTTGTTCTTTCTGAATTTAAAAATATAAAATCGGAAGATCATTTATCAATATGATATTACGATGATGTTATCAGCATACATTCATGACTTTATTTATATATTACGTTACGATCTAACTCAAAAACATAGGCTACACATAATGCCATCTATTGATTAAATAGTTAAATCCTGTGGAATTTTTGATTTGTTCATAATTATTCAACAATTATTATTCTTAAAAAAATCATTAAATAAGACAGTTATTTAAGTTGAACAATTGCAAAAAATCTTGCAAAGTTTGACGATTGTATCTTTTACTGTTTAAGAGATTACTCCACACAAACATACAAACGAACAGCCGAAAAAATATAAGATGACAAATAATTGGATTGGTCTTATTACATTTGTTGATTGATTTTTGAAAAATTAATCCTTATAATAGATAAATCGAAATACATCATAATTTAAAGAAAGATGAAGTTTACCATGTATAAATTAAGTCACTCTTTTAAAAGAAAATATAGATTCTTTTTTGAATAATATTTTCCTTTCATTAATAGAGAAAACATTGATAGAAACTTCAAATAATTACTTCATCCACGAAAAATAAATTGTGTCAGTCATCGTTGGGTTTAAAATTCAATTACTTTAATTGATTTAATTTTTAAAACCATTCCTTTATGCAGTTTCAAGTTTCTTCCTATTTTATAAGTTTCTTCCTAATCTTTCCATCAAGTTTTTTTCTTTATTTTATTCCTACATTTACTTCTAAAAATTCAATTACTTTAATTGATTTAATTTTTAAAACCATACCTTTGTGCAGTTTCAAGTTTCTTCCTAATCTTTCCATCAAGTTTTTTTCTTTATTTTATTCCTACATTTACTTCAATGTAATATGATTCACCACAAATCTTAATTTCTTCTTATTTTTGGTGAGAATAATTTAAGGAAAGATTTCCAGTTTTATTGAACCATATGGTGAAATAACTTTGGTCAGTTCTGAAGACAAAACTGACCAGGAATAAGGATCGGCCGGATGGCACATGGTTAAGCTTTCACTTACCACCTGGAGGATCTTGGTTCAGTTCTCATGTCTCATGCCCGGTGAAATAACTTTGGTCAATTTGTTTAATCTTAATCTGTTCTTGTTGACCTGAAGACAAAACTGACCAGGAATAAGGATCGGCCGGATGGCCCATGGTTAAGCTTTCACTTACCACCTGGAGGATCTTGGTTCAGTTCTCATGTCTCATGCCTCTAGAATTTTATCAAACATCTGAGGAGGCCGTCAAATGGAGGATGGGACTCGTTGAATCCCATCCTTCATCTGACGGCTGATTCATGGGGCGTAGTGAGCATAAAAATATCCTTCTACTTAATACCCTCGGGTTATAAAATAGCATAAAACAATATAGCAAAACTCAAACGAATCAAAAACGGGGCATTAACATACGATCATTCGTAAGAATCTGTTTTGAATCAATCGTGACAGCGAGTCAAAAAATTGAATGCAATATGAAAGAAACTTATTAGACTTTATATTATAAAATAATTTTTTTGCATGTTTTTATCAGGAGAAAGAGAATACAAAAGAAGAAGTATCTAAAATAGAAACAGAAATTGATAATTCTAGCAGTCAAGTTGAAGTTGAAATACAGAACATTTCACAGAAATCCAATTGTTTTAAAGAATCGAAAAGGAAAAGAAAATCTGAAATACATTCCGAAATTGAAGAGGAAACAGAAAAATCTCAGGAAATAAACTGTTTTGTAAAAAATAAAATAGATGATGAATTTTATTATTTCGGAAATAATGTCGCTTGCCAGTTGAGAGAACTTCCACTACAAGAAGCTTTGATTTGCCAAACGAAGATCATGGAAATCCTTACTCAACAACGGATTGCAAGCATAAAATCAAGAACTTCAGTACATTAATTACTTTTCTCCCACAAAATGTTTATTACTTTCAAAATATATCACCAGTGTTCTCTGTCATCGATTAAATGAAATTAAAAATGTTCAAACAGAGCTACGGGCATTTTTAATCTCATGTTTTTGTTGTAAACTGTAAATAGGAATAATACTGGTGATCATTAAAAGTGGACTGATAGATTTATCTAATGAACATTTTTGTCTTACGCTTTTAAAGTATAATATGAATTAATTAAAACATTCATATAGAACAACGCTTCTCAAACTATGGGTCGCGACCCCAAATGGGGTCGCTAAGCGAAATGCTGGGGTCGCAAAAATTAAATTCAAAACACTTGAGGTTAATGGTTAATTAGTTTACGCCGCCATATCCTCATGGGACATACTGTATCTGGCGGCGGCCACTTGTAGAGCCCACCACAGGCTGGCCAACACCCGTAATGGGGTACCGGATGGTTGAAGGACGGGGTTCAACGGGCCGGGCCCTGATCCCTCCTGAAAAACTGGAGGTGTGGGACCCGGATTTGAACCCGGATCCTCCAGGGTGGTAAGCCAAAGCTTTACCACGCGGCCATCTAATGAAAAATTGGGTCATGAATGAAAAAAGTTTGAGAAGCACTGATATATACAATAAATTGGCGAGTGCGTGTCACTGTTCGTTCATCAAATTTATCTGTATAATAATCGTAGAATATATAAGCTTAACGTATGAATTTTCAGTGTAGTTGGTTGATTGTGTTCATTTTAATTAAGTGTGTAAATGATTTATATACCTGTATGTTTTATTTCATATTTAATACCTGGGGTCGCGAAAAATCTCGTAATGAAAAATGGGGTCATGAATGAAAAAAGTTTGAGAAGCACTGATATATACAATAAATCGGCGAGTGCGTGTCACTGTTCGTTCATCAAATTTATCTGTATAATAATCGTAGAATATATAAACCGCTAATCAGTGTTTACGGGTTCGTTTGTTGCTTATTTATGTAATTTAACATTTTTGTGGTAAAATTTTTAAAAATGTTACACTTGTGCACGAACTGCGGGCCGCACAAATCGTCGTGACGGGCCATAGTTTGCCCATCACTAGTTTAGCAGAAGACGATCTCGTTTCATCATTATTTAATTAAATGTATCCTTTGCTTCTCCAGATGTCTTCAATTTTTATAGAAAATTAATTTTAATAATTATAAAATTCTATCAATTAAAATATATATTAAATTATTTTATTACGGTTCGCTGGACTTCACATATGCTGCGAAACCGTGTTTTTTTGTGGTAAAATTTTTAAAAAATGTTACACTTGTGCACGAACTGCGGGCCGCACAAATCGTCGTGACGGACCATAGTTTGCCCATCACTAGTTTAGCATAAGACGATCTCGTTTCATCATTGTTTAATAAAATGTATCCTTCGCTTCTCCAGATGTCTTCAATTTTTATAGAAAATTAATTTTAATAATTATAAAATTCTATCTCCGAGGACACACCAACATCTGCACATGTCCGTCGGAGGTGTGGGGTCGTCTTCGCCAGAGTTTCGCTTAACATTTGGCAACCTCTTTGTTTCTCCCTGTCACTATGGACGTATCGACGGATCCACCAGATACAGGAATAGTGACAGCCGGTAAGCCCTCTCACCATGTCAAGGTGGGTGCCCTCGAGAGGGGATGGTTGAAGGATGGGATTCAACAGGCCGGGCCGGACCCCTCCTGAAAAACTTGAGGTGTGGGACTCAGATTTGAACCCGGATCCTCCAGGATGGCAAGCTAAAGCTTTACCATGTGGCCATTCGGTTGACATATATTTTTGGTGATGCCTATTTCAAATGCAACTGATGAACTCTCATTTTCAGTATTGAAAAGAATAAAAAATTATTTAAGAAACAACTTGCACCAAAATAAAACTAGTGACATGTTGTTATTATGCATTGAATCAGATATAACGGACTAGATTAATTATGATAGCATTATAGATATATTTACTAAAACCAAAGCTAGGGTGAAAAATCCTTAAATTATTAACTTTTTTTTTTAATTTAAATTTGAATTGATTTATTTCTATACTTTTTTAAATGAAAAATATGTATGCCAACGTCGAATGAAATAGACTTGTTCTTTTGAGGCCTCATAATGATATTGTGCCTAGGGTCTCCAAAAGTATATATGTGGCCTTGAAAGGCAAATTAACAAAAAAAATGGAAGGATTATTTCTAAGAATTTTCTTTTCAATATTTGAAAAGAAGCAAATGGTTTGCTTGTATCTAAACAGCCAACCAATATGTAAATTGCTAACGTTCTCTATTGTGACATTAAGCAAGAGTTCAGAAAATGCTCCGAGAAATCACAGTTGGAGAAACTAAAGATGACGTCACGACCCGTGAGATCACGAGACAACGTGATTTGTGACGTCATTCTTAAACTTCTTGGAGCATTTTCTGAACTCATCCTAAGCTATGAATATTAATAGACTTATGTCCCTGTTGTCCGCGGTTTCAGATACAAAAAGAGTCTTTTCATTATCCTGTACGTTTGTAGAATGTTGATCCATTGTCAGGAAAAAAGTTAAAATATCCAACTTGAAGAATTTCTATGTTTGAAGGGGATTTCGGTAGAAAAAATCAGCCTTCCCCTTAAATAATTCTGTACAATTTTTATGACATGCACGATTACTCTCTTTACGTCGACAATATTAATTTACATTCATAAATAATATTTTACATAGAAATGAATAATATCATTATCAAAATTAATGACTATTATATTAAAATTTTTCAGTGAAATATAAAAAAAATACAATTATTTTTACCATTTTAGTATTAAACTTTTGAAAGCTCTGAGAGTTTCCTTTCTCTCTGCCCATTTAGAAAATGCAAAGATGTTTTCAGATTTACTTTGTATCTGATCTTACTTAAATATTTTTCGTAATATTGTTTTTAATATATTATCCTTATATTCCTTATCACACACTGTCTGGCTATCGCAGAACATCTGGATTTTTGTAGAAATCTAGTTACGAGCACAAAAGACAATATGGCGATTTTTGTCAATTCCCTTTCTAAACGTAATCTAACAAAAATAGAACGAAGTCGCTTCAAAAAAATAAATCTCTTTACTTTTTAAATATGAGAGAGTTTCCTTTCTCTCTGCCCATTTAGAAAATGCAAAGATGTTTTCAGATTTACTTTGTATCTGATCTTACTTAAATATTTTTCGTAATATTGTTTTTAATATATTATCCTTATATTCCTTATCACACACTGTCTGGCTATCGCAGAACATCTGGATTTTTGTAGAAATCTAGTTACGAGCACAAAAGACAATATGGCGATTTTTGTCAATTCCCTTTCTAAACGTAATCTAACAAAAATAGAACGAAGTCGCTTCAAAAAAATAAATCTCTTAGCTCTAAAAACTATTAAAAAGTAAACTAGAATATCACTGAACAAATGCTATTTTTACCAGCTTCATAGAAATCGCGATCGTTTTACTTTTTAATAGTTTTTAGAGCTAACTAGAATATCACTGAACAAATGCTATTTTTACCAGCTTCATAGAAATCGCGATCGTTAAAATATCAATTTTGCACGTTGATCAACTTTATAAAATTAATATGGAACAAAGTGATGGTGCATTAATCTCTTTATTGAGAAGTTTAAAATTTGGAGATTAGTCCTCCTGATTTAATTATAAGAAGCCACCATTTAGAAAGGCCTCAATATATTAGGTTAGTTATATTAAGCCGCCATATTCTCATTGGATATTCTGTATCTGGCGGCGGCCATTTATGGACCCCATCACAGGCTGCCAGCATCCATGATGGTTAAAGGAAGGATTTAACGGGCCGGAATGAAAAACTTAGAGGTGTGGGACCCGGATTTGAACCCGGATCCTCTAGAATGGTAAGCCACAGCTTTACCATGCGGCCATCCGGCCGACCTCAATATGTTAGAAATACGCATCTTTCTCATATACTGTTCGAGCTTGTGTGTCAAAATTTCATGTTATGTTTTCACTTTTCTTGTGCATTTAGCACTGTAATGTCAGTTTTGTCTTTTTTTTGAAGAGTCTCAAAAAAATTAGTTGCACTGAGCCTCGCATTTTCTCTGAAAGTTCCCGTTTGCACGCATACTTTATGGTTATATACTGTTCGAGCTTGTGTGTCAAAATTTCAAGTTATCAATGTTTTCACTTTTCTTGTGCATTTAGCACTGTAATGTCAGTTTTGTTTTTTTTTTGAAGTGTCTCAAAAATATTAGTTGCACTGAGCCTCGCATTTTCTCTGAAAGTTCCCGTTTGCACTCATACTTTATGGACGATAGATAATAAGAATCAAATTTGTAGAAGTATGCTAAGAATAATCACGAAAAAAATTCGATGTTTTCTTTACGATTTCTGTACCCCCCTTTAAACGCCTAGGGAAAAAGTCAAGGAAAAAAAATTAAAAATAGTCAATTTAATATATTCAATCGGTAGATCTCTTCAAATAAAAAAAAAATGACCGACAACGTAGTAAAATGATAAACAATAGTTCAAAATTTGAGAATAGGGTAAAAAAAGAAAGAAAAAACAAATGAAATGATTTAAAAAAGTCTTTATTGTATTGAAAAATAACAAACCATACAATTGCAGAGATTAAAACAGACATTAAAACAATCCCCTTCACTGACAAGACTTTCTTTTTAGCAGTTATCTTGGAGTTATACTAGCTACAGCATTTCTGATTTCTTCTTGAAGTTCCTCTGGCAATTCTACATTATTTTTCTCAATAAATTTTGTCATTTCAATAAGTTCTCGCTGTAGCTTAATGTTCTGATCTTTTAATAAATCACCTTCTTCCAGCTCTGCGATTTCTTGCGCGATATCATTTTTGGCCTTTTCTAAGGCTGCAATTTTATTCAAAGGTCTGAATATCCTTCTGCTTCTTTCTCCAAATTGCCATTGACGCAATCTCTTAATTCGATCTTTCGGGGCCGAATTGCATCCTCTTATTTCGATCACTTCATCTGACTCGCTGCTCGAAGATTCTGAGGAGATATCATTTTCTTCTGTGCTATTTTCAATAAGTACACAGTCAGGAGACTTGCTTTCTGCTCTTTCCTATGAAGAATAAGAAAGTATTTTAGATTAAAAAATTTCACAAAAATAGAAGAGAGAAAAGAAAAATAACAAACAACAATAGTTATTTAATTAGCATCATATCCACTTTCTAGCAACCGATGAGCAGTTAATAAAAACAATTGTTGTTATTCCTTAAATGTATTGCCAAATTAATAAAAAAAATGGAAGAACTTTCTTATTTCACAAAAATAGAAGAGAGAAAAGAAAAACAACAACAAACAACAATAGTTATTTAATTATCATCATCATATCCACTTTCTAGCAACCGATGAGCAGTTAATAAAAACAAAAATTGTTGTTATTCCTTAAATGTATTGCCAAATTAATAAAAAAAATGGAAGAACTTTCTTTCGAAAATTTTAAGCAGCAGCAAAAATAGTTTGCTTGTACTTCAATAGCCAATCAATATGCAAATTGAAAACAAATTTTCCTCTATTGTGACATTAACTGGAGAATTTAGAAAATGCTCCGAGAAGAATATGACGTCAAATCACTAGAAAATGTGATTTATTGAACAGTTGGACTGTTACGAAAATTAATTTTTACTTACGACACTAGTGTCTGCGGTTTCGGATACAAAAAGGAACTTTTCATCATCCTGCGCCTTTGTAGACTGTTGATCCATTGTCAGAAAATAAAAACACTTGACTTTTGTGAAGAATTACGGTGTTTGAATCAGCTTTCGGTAGAAAAATCGACCTTCCCCTTAAATAGCTCTGTACAGATTTTTCTAACATGCGCAATTGTTCTCTCTACGTCGCCTATACTAATTTACATTCATAAAAAATATTTTTTTCATAGTTATTGATTTTGATGATGATATTTATCATTCATACCTATTATAATATATTAAAATTTTCCAGTAAAGTATAAATAAATAAAAATGATTTCTATTATTTAGTATTCCGAACATGTTGGTTTACAACATTTAAAACTTGATTTTATTAGAAGTTTTTGCCCGGTTCTGTGGCCGTTACGGTAAACATTAAAATCACATGAAACGTGATTTTAATGATTAAAATCATGTGAAATAACATTAACGAGCAACGCTATTTCTCAAGATATAGCGGAAGTTGGTACAATTGTCGCCTTATCGAAGCACGGCGAAAGTGATACACATCGAAAGAGGGCCGAACACGCAAAAAATCCCTAATGGACCAGGGGTCAAAGGTCAAACGTTTGCGAGATACAGATGCATCTAGGAGCCATAGGTAGTGGAGCACGAGAACGGGACGCGTCGCATCGCAGATCGCAGCGACGCTAGGCACAACGCCAAACCACACACGCCATTTGCAATAAACGGAACTTTGCTGGTCTCTATCTCGTAAACGCTTGATCTTTGACCTTTGGTTCACTAGGGATATTTTGCGTGTTTCAGCACTCCCTTTCCATGTGTACTACTTTCTCTGTGCTTCGGTAAGGCGACAATTGTACCGGGAAGTTTATTTGGGTAACGTTATGGCAGCAGAGCATTAACGAGCAACATTATTTCTCAAGATATATCGGAAGTTGGTACAATTGTCGCCTTATCGAAGCACGGCGAAAGTGATACACATCGAAAGAGGGCCGAACTCGCAAAAAATCCCTAATGGACCAGGGGTCAAAGGTCAAACGTTTGCGAGATACAGATGCATCTAGGAGCCATAGGTAGTGGAGCACGAGAACGGGACGCGTCGCATCGCAGATCGCAGCGACGCTAGGCACAACGCCAAACCACACACGCCATTTGCAATAAACGGAACTTTGCTGGTCTCTATCTCGTAAACGCTTGATCTTTGACCTTTGGTTCACTAGGGATATTTTGCGTGTTTCAGCACTCCCTTTCCATTTGTACTACTTTCTCCGTGCTTCGGTAAGGCGACAATTGTACCGGGAAGTTTATTTGGGTAACGTTATGGCAGCAGAACGTCTGAGATTTTCTGTGAGCGATGTTTTAATTATTCTACATGAAATTATTGCTACAAATCAATATGAAGATCCGAAACCGCGAAAGGAAATTCAACAGAAAATCGTTACTGCGTAGGGAAAAAACTTTTCTCTCTTCGCGCGGTGAAGGAGCGTGTCGACTACTTTTTTGAAATTATGGCAGAGAGAAGATACAATAAATTTAAAAAGTAAATTAGTATTTCACATATGAAATGTAACTTCTTAAATTTAGAGTATCTAAATTAGAAAGTCGCTTTAAAACTAAACTAGCTAAATCGCTAAACATCCGTTCGCATCGCGTCGCGTCGCATCCACGCAGAGCGATTTCACGATTCTCAGATTCCAACAAAATCGATGATCGAATTTTAATATCAAGATCGAGGTAAATGTTTTTTTTTTTTTTCATAGCAGTAAACTTTTCAAAAGAATTATGCCCTACTAGTGCAGATGATGAGATATAAGCAAAACATCTCGTTAAGGCTGGGTCTCACAAGCGTAAAACGTGACATCAGTTCGCTGATGTAAGTGCGTCGCGCACGAAACGTCGAGAGTACCGATGTTCAGACTAAATAAACGTCTTCGTTTAGTTATTGGGTAATTACTGTGACGTCATTTAAAGTTAGCTGATTCAACATGGATAGATCATCATTATGATCGGACATTTTTTATCGTAAAGGAATCGACATTTTCTCATTTCTTCTAGAAATGGTTCATTATTGAACGCGTATAAGGTATCTTTTCTACTCGCCATATTGAAATACGAAATAAAACAATCTCTCATCTGATTGGACGAATGGTCAACGTACTCTTGGCGCAGCGCATAAAGTTGAAGAAAAGTCATCTCTGGCGTAACACGCAGCGTCTAGCAATATACAGGAAGTGACATCATCAGCGTCGATACGCCGACGTATTTACGTCACGTTTCACGCCTGTGAGACCCTGCCTTTAGACGGCGCTTGTCGTGGACGCAACGCGAACGAGTGCTTGAATTCTATCGTCATTCCATTCATGCCACGTTTTAATATCTGAAAATATTTTGAGAATATCACCCCATCTGAATTTGAGATATTCAGATAATTTCTCACAGTTCAATTTAATTTGCAGATCAAGAACCGAAGAGTAATATATGAAGAAGCAACAAAATTTTACAGGAAATTTCAAACATGGCACAAAAAAATGTAAATTAAATTTGCCATAATTCAGAGATTCTATTTAAAGTTATATTTTCGCTGATTTAATATATTAAATTTATATTAATTAAAATAGCGTCATCAATATATCTATCCTCCACACCACCAAATAAAGCAATATTTTTAACAATTCTTCCATTGTTGAGCGACGCAAGGATTTACCGTTACAGTAACCACGACCGGGCAAAATGTCTTAGAAATTAATATACGTTATCAGCTTTTACAGTATTCGATCACGTGATTTTAAGATTTAGCTTATCTGGTAGACACTATGGCAAAAACACTCTATTTATGCTTTGTATATTGTTTATTGATCTTAAGCATCATTCCGAGCGGTTTTTATCTGTTTTTAAATCAGGATATAATTAGTTCGTCTACATAACGTTAATCTCGATAGTTTTTAATTCAGAGATTTTGTTAAAAATATCACTTTTCCAACTTGCGCAAAATTCAGGTTACGATTATGGTTATGATTAGATATGTTAAGCCGCCATATCACACAAGGGATATACTGGGCCACTTATAGAGCCCATCACAGGCTGGCCAACACCCATGATGGGGTCTACCGGGTAGTTGAAGAATAGGGTTCAACGGGCCGGGCCCGGATCCTTTCTAAAAAACTGGAAGTGTAGGACCCGGATTTGAATCCTGCCTCCAAGGTGCTAAGCCATAACTTTACTAGGCGGTCTGAATATTCTTAATGAATGGAAACTGGTGTATCTGTTGAGAAAAAAAATGGAATTTTGCATTAAGATGAAATACGGTTTTCGTCGTTATTTTTTTACACTGCTTTCCAGCTTGAAGCATATTTAATCACTTATATTTGAAGGGTACAGAGGAAAAACCAGTTGAGTCACTCAGATCCTTTTTAAGAAAAATGCAAATTTATGTTTTAGTATTCAGAATAGCCCGGAGATATTGAAAAAAGCTACATACAAAATATTTTTTGGAACAAAATTTTGTATGTAACATTTTTCAATATCCCGAGCTAGCTGAAGCCCGGGATATTGAAAACCACGCGTCCAATCGGCGCGTTTTCTGGAAGATCCAGGTTTGAGTCTCGGGTCCCACCCCTTGAAAATATTTATCATGGGGTCCGGGCCCGGCCCGTCGATCCTCGTCCTCCACAATCCAGCTGATCCCTCTGCAGGGGTGGGCAGCCTGTAGAATGGCTTGTTTCGCCCCGTCACTTAGCATTCTTCCTGTATAGAAAGTGGCATCATCTGTTGACAAAAATATTCCGGACTATTCTGAGTACTAAAAGATAAATTTACGTTTTTCTCTAAAAGATTCTGAGTGACTCAAGTGGTTTTCCCCTGTGTACTCTTCATTTATATAAAGTGATAGACGGGAATACCACTATGGTTAACGCTCTGAAGAATGAAATAAGTAATGAGAAAAATATACGAAACTACGAGAAAAGAAGGAATGGATTCTTTCAGGAAGTATGGTTGGTAAATTTTGACATACCTTTAATGGGTGAGAAAAATTCACAACTATTGTACTAAGCATCGATATAATTTACAACTAATAAAACTTCCATTCATATTAATATCCGATAAATGATGGATAGACATATTCAGGTTCGATACCCCCTGAAAAATATCTGGAAGAGGTGGGATTCAAATTTATTCTGGGAGCTTTTAAGTGGAAGTCTGATATATTTTCGCTCGTCCTTCAGGATTGGTTAGTTGGTTAATTAGATTACGCCGCCATATCCTCTTGGGATATACTGTATCTGTTTAATTAGATTATGCCGCCATATCCTCATGGGATATACTGTATCTGGCTCGGCCACTTGTAGAGCCCATCACAGGCTGACCAACACCCGTGAAGGGATCAACCGGATGGTTGAAGGATGGGGTTCAAGAGCCGGGCCCGGACCCCTCATGAAAAACTGGAGGTGTGGGACCCGGATTTGAACCCGGATCCTCCAGGGGTGGTAAGGCCCCAAAGCTTTACCACGTGGCCATCCGGGCCGACAATTTAGTTCGAAATGTCATTATTACGAAACGACTTATTTATTTCCTCCTTCAGGATGATGATAAAATGTTATCAATGAGTTTTTATATTTTTGAAAAATGTCTATGAATAAAAAGATAATATACTGTATAAGGAATATAGTAACGATATTTTAATTTTTTTTGATTGACAAATAAATATAAATTTTTGTGATTAATCCTTGTTTTCATTTTAGTAAACCATCATTTAGAAAAAAATGATGTTTTTCTCTTATGTTTCCTGATAAAGTTCATTTTAAATTTTATATAACTTCATAGATAAATTTAGTTATCTGGCAAAATGAGTAACTTTTTGTTTTATGTGGTTATAATGCCTTTTTTCACTTAATGGCAGCTCTATAGTGGCATTAAAAGGCCACTATGAGCTGCCCATAATCCAATTTAGATCAGCCATCAAGTGAAGTTCAATGAGCAGGCCCAGTCGGGTGATTTGCTGCGTGGTAACGCTTCGGCTTTCCACTCTATTGGACCCAGGTTCTCGTTTCGGATCCCACCCCTTGAAAATATTTATCATGGGATCCGTGCCTGGCCCATCGATTCCCATCCTTCACAATCCGGCTGACCCCTCTGTAGGGATGGGCAGCCTGTGGAAGGGTATGGTTTCGCCCCGCCACATACTAATCTTCCAGAATAGTGTGGCATCATCTGTTAACAAAAAGAAAAAAACGAAACTCGGGCAGGCCCAAACTCTTCCTGAAAAACTAGTGTAGGATCCGGGAATTGAACTTCGTCCTCCGTGTGGACAAGGCTGGATTTTTAGGAAACATAAACACAAAATGTTTTTAAATAAATTTTTAAAATTTTTCAGTAATTTTAACCTGCTTTTCAGGCACCCTATTGTCAGGGGCCCTTAAGCTTGTGTCTAGTGTGTTTAGTGGATAAACCAGTCTTAATTATTCATCATCAAGCTTCTTCCCATTTCTATATGGGGTCGCTGTTTTTGATGAGCTTTCTCCATTGCGTTCTGTCCTTCGTCCATTCCCCTCTGAGAACCTTTTGATCTGAGATCGTCATCCACGATATCTTGACACCTTCTTTTGGGTCGTCCTCTTTTCCTCCTTCCTTCAACTTCCATGTTCATAAGTCTTTTGCCCGTGTAGTTCTCGTCTCTTTTCATTATCTGGCCGAGCCATCTTAATCTACTTTCTTGGATTTTACTTGCAATATCCGTAACCCTTCATCTTAATCTACTTTATTGGATTTTACTTGCAATATCCGTAACCTTCACTATTATTAATTATTTAAATTTGATTTTAATGGCTCGGCCACTCTATCAAATTTTATAGCAAATCGATCAAATAGTATTAGATTTATTAGGGGGAACTTTTGAAGTTTAAATACAGCCATTTTTAAATGGTTGCAGATATAAGATTAATTGATGCGTCTTCGATATAATATCAATGGAATGATCATCTTGCTAAATTCCATAAAAATCAAATGGCTATCTTAGAATATTTAAGAGGGTATCTCAGAAGTTTGAATATCCGCTATTTCTAGATGCTTTTAGCTAAAGTATAGCAATGCAGCGTCAAGGTTTTACAGTTGAATTTCAGGATTAAATTTCACAAAAATCTAATTATTAGTTCAAAGGTTATTACTGGGGAAAAGTTATTATAAAGAAGGTTCTTATCAAAAGAAAACGTAAAAAACTTCTAGAGCTATAGCCTCCATATTATTAAGTGAAGAAGAAGAAGAAAACTTCTAGAGGAAATTTAAAGATGGAATCTCAGAAAACCAAGAAGTGCTGAAACTATGAGTACAAAGTGAAGAACAGTAAAGACGAGTTAAGTTAGCAATCTTGAAGGTTTTATTGCTGAATATGCTCAAGAGATATCCCTTAAGCATATTCGGCATTTAACAGGACCAGTTAGGAGTTTATCATGATCTGACAAGACTTCTAATAGATACGACTGGTGTATTGAAAGCGGGGATCAATGAACAATCTGCAACCATTCAGTGCCGAATTAAGACATTTTGGGGTTCGTAGGCACAAAAGTTTTAAAAACAAATAAAATTGTTCAATAATTTTAACCTGCTTTTGGGATATCCTAGGCACGTGTTTATTGTGCCTAGTGGATAATCCGGCCCTGATGGTGGAAACATAGTACGCTTTCATTGCTACCATCCAGCCGACTTCCACGTCAACTTAAATTAGTTTGAAAAAAGCCACAAATTCACACTGTAGCAAGTTATTCAAACAATTATAACCTGCTGCTGAGTGATCACTTGTAATAAAATACAGTATTATAATCTTCTGACATATTGCATGACTAAAAGTATGTAACGTTAAACAGTAGAAAATAATATCTCCTGCTTCACTTATATTGATATAAGCAACTTTCACGTCCAATAAACGGTTTGGCTGAAAATATGTGAAATTATTATAGAGAAAGGCAAGGTAGCATATAAAATTTTGCTAAAATTTTTCCAATAATAAAGTTTACGTAGAGTACATATATGCTTACAGCTATTAGCCTTCTCTTTTTTTGGTAGTAAAAATTTATATATGCAAAATATAGATATTTAGATCAGATTTACTCAAAATTATCCATTTATAAACTTATTCAGAAAATGAATTAAACTAAATTTAAAATATTTAACCGGCAGAGGACGCAAATATAAAATGGCCGACAAAGTTAACAATACAGGAAACTAGTTCGCTGTATTGTTAACGTCGTCGGCTATTGTATTCATTCGGATTTCAGGGGAAAAAATTAAAGACTATTACATAAAATCCTTTATTGTGTTGAAAAAACAATAATGTACAAAGTTGCTGAGATTAAAACTTTATTAAAAACAATCTCCTATCTAAAAAAAAACAGGTCGGTTTTCAGTATTTCAACTAGTTTTCTTAGTTTAAATTAAATAGACACACTAATCTCTTGTTGCAGTTCATCGGGAAATTCTATATTATATTTTTTAGCAAATTTTCTCATTTTAATAAGTTGTCTTTTCAGCTCGGGGCTCTTATCTTTTAACACATTGTGTTTTTCTTCCAACTCTGAAATGCTAAAGAAAATATCGTGCAAGATCTTTTCTAAGGTTACAATTTCATTCATAGGTTTGAATATTTTGTTTACGACGCCATGTTTCCTTTGCCTCGATCTCTCCATTTGATCTTTCGGATATGAATTGAATTCGCCTGCTCCCACCACTCCATCTGGATTGCTACTTGAAGATCGCGAGATCTCGTTGTCACATATTGAGCACTTTACGATATTTACACAGTCATCACGAGATTTGTCATCTCTTTCCTAAAATAATTAAAATTTAAAATTAAAAATATTAAAGGGGGGAAGCATTAGAATTTTAATTAAAAATATCTACTGGAAAACACTATTCTGCTTTTTTTACTGGCAACAAATGGAAGCATTATTTAGAAGAATTTTATTCTCAGTATTTAAAAAAGAAATCGATACTTTGCGTGTATCTAAGTAGCAAGTCAATATGCAGATTAACAACGTTCTCTATTACGACATTACTTAATTTTCATAACTTAATAGACTTACGTCATCCGTGTTCGAAGTTTCAGATGCAAGAACGATCTGTATGTAAGTCTGGGTGTTTGTAGAATGCTGATATTCCATTCTGCATAAAATTTCCGACTCTGTTATGAACGTTTTTGTTTAAAGAAACTTTCATGGAAAGTCAGTCCTCCCCTAAAATAATTCTCTGCAATTTTCCGACTTGCGCATTACTCACTTTATGTCGTCATTATTAATTATGCATTAATAAAATATATACTTTTCATATTTATTTATTATTTTTGATGATGATATTTATGATTCATTATTATTATTATTAATAAATACAATTACTGTATTTCTTTTATTAATATTTTTGAACTTATGAAAGTGCTGTAGGGGAGTTTACCATGTCTACTCATCTAGAGAGATCATAAGTTGTAAATCTGACTTTACATAAAATATTTTTCATAATTTTATTTTGAGATATAGAAGATAAACTGTTAACAAGTCTGAACATGTTGGTTTACAAAATTCACATTATTTATTTATATTTTGTGTATTGTTTGTTGCTCGTAGGTATCATATTATGGTATGATATCGTTCCATGCGGTATTGTTTTCTTTTCAATCAGGGAACGATATAGCACCATAATGTTGTGCATATACCGTAATCCATTTAATCTCGATAGTTTTTGATTCAGAATTTTTGTTTAAAATATTACTTTTCCGACTTACGCAAAGAACTTTGCTCTCAATTATTTACATAAACATAGGAACATATGAATATCAAATACAGTTTCCTTCCTTATTATTTTATATTGATTTCCAACTTAAAATATATTAATAATTTATATTTATTTTAAGAAATAGACGGTAGCACAGAAGAAGCAAAGTATTAGAAAGCACGAGAAAAGAGAGAAAGTATTCTGTTAAAAGTATGGATGTCACTAGCAGAAAAAAAGAGGACAATTTTTACTCTTACGACATATGGATGAGTGTATTGTTGATGAACTTTGACTTAAAGTGATGAAAAATTCACCAATCATCAGCTGTAACATTTCAAACTCTGATAAAAATATTCCCATATCCATGGTTAATAAACGAAGGATGGACATAAATGGATCATCATACTATTTTCTATACTGTTGTATAATAAATGGCAAGGCATCCACTAACTACTGCTGGCCGTTCAGACCTTAATGGGTTCAGTGATTAGGAACATCAGGGTTCAACCCGGTTCAGATCTGTTTTGAAAAGCTTTTGGAAGTATGGGACCTAAGAACTGAATCTCCAAGGTGTCTCAAAAATATCTGGAGGAGGATGGACTCAATTGTCCCTCCTCCAGTTATTTTTTAGAAAATTCCGAATTCCTTTCAGATATTTTTGATCTTGAAACCTTTAGATAAAAGTCTAATACATTTCTGCGAATAGTTTCGGATGGAGATAAAATATGTGACTTGTTTTCCCTCTTGATAAAAGCTATGTCAAAGGACGATCTCCGTAGAATCTTGTTTTTGCCTCCTGATGAAAGCGATTGTCAGAGAGTGTCACATATTCCGTCTGAATATAAACCATTATTTGTTATAAATCAGTAACTTTTATACTGTAGTAAAAAGTTCGAATTAAGATTATGGATGATAATGATCGAAACGATTCTTTCCTTTTAACCGTAGATGGCTCCACTTCCCAATCTATTGATTAATAAAATGTCATATCGATTTCAGGCTTGCCACATGGCCAACTCGCACTCTTAGAGGGATTTACCAGATATTACAAACAGGCTAATAACACAATAAATATATTTTTGAGTTCTCTGGGTTTAACTAAAATAGATTTAATTTTCTTAGCTGTCGCATTTTGCCTCAATTGTATTGAGAGAAATGATGTCAGTTCATCATTTCGATTAAATGGCATTAAATTGGCTTTAATCGTTTTTTATTTAAAATTAATTTTATACAGAATATTTAAATCCTACAAAACATCATGGCTATCAAAAAAAGTCCTTTTAGAACTTCATTTTTAAAAATAGCATTAAAAAATGGAATCGAATGTTCTGAAGAATTTAATGTGTGAGGTTCAATTCTGCATCTATCTTCAGGAGAAACTCTACTGCGCTTCCACGTTGACATCCTTCTAATGATTAAGATTAATTAAATGAGGAGCGAAATTAACTCATAATGCAGACTATCTTTGCTTTTATGAGTTTCCAACCATAGATTACTCAGCAGTAGGTTATCTCTAATGTCCACCAAGGGTATGACGATGGTGGTAGAACCTTCCATCAGAAGATGAAGGAAGAATTACGTTATCTTGAATTATGCTGCCAATGCCGAATCACACGAGAGATATAACCACATTATAATTTATTACGGGCTGGCAACGTCCATGATGCATTCAACAAGAAGGTTGAAAGATAGGATTCAACGATTAGTTTCTCTTAAAAATTTGGAGCTATAGAACTCAGGAATTGAATCCCAATCTTGCAACTAGTAAGCATCTCTTTATCATGCAGCCATCTATTCAATTGCAGAACACTCAGAATTTCATAGAATCTAGTTTACTAGTGAGGTCACACAAACAGAACGGTGGTTTTATAAGCATTAGGACTCCCTTTTTAAATGTGATCTGATATAAATCGAATGATGTCACTTAAAAATCTCATTGCTGACTATTTTAAATTTATTTCTAAGAATTTTTAGAAAATCGATGAAAAATTGCTTTTTCAATGAGCATCATGGTATAAAGATCAAATTTATAAAAATTAATACGTAACGAATGCAACAATCAATGCATCTTAATGTCTTTTAATTGATAAATATGTATATAAATTTTTAATAATTAATGCTTATTTTAATTTTAACAAATCATCACTTAAAAAAAGATATGAGTTTGTTTTATGTTCTTGATCAAATTCGTTTTAATTTTTATAAAACTTCGTAAAGAAATTCGTGATCTGAATGGTGAAATGAGTAAATCGGATACACATCAACTTAAATTAGTTTGGAAAAAAGCCAAATTCACCCTCTAGCAAATTACACAAACCATTATAGCACTCAGATGAAAGATTGTGATGTTTTATTACGAGTAATCTCCTGACGTACTGCATGAATAGACTGTGTAACATTTGAAGAAAAGAATATCTGGCTTCACTTATGATAAATATTTTTCTGATATTTATATATGTAACTTTCACATTAACTCATATAAAGTCATCGAATAGTATAGTATGTATACAAAATTTTGTCAAAATCATTCCAATAGTTCTTTAGATAGGAAAGTATTCATACACGTATGCCAGCAGATATTTGCGTGTTTGCTTCTTTCTTTTCATACATATTAAACTTACATTTACAAATATAATTTATATATACATATACGTTAGATTTACTCAAAATAATCAATAAATCATGAAACATGACAAAAAAATATTAACGTTTTATGTGAACTTATTGGTTAATATGACGATTTAAATGAGAATAAGCCATAATATCAGCAGAGTAAACATCTTCTAATGTGGCATACATCTTAATTTCTCAGTATTTGGCTTATTTTTTACATATTAAATATCTTTGTAATATAGATTAAATGGCTAACTCAATGCGACCGTGGACCGACCATGTTTCGGTTTTTAGATTTTTCCGGATTTTGGAATTCATAGATTATATAAACATTCTAGCAGTTATGTCTTGTAGTACAAATACAATAAGATATATCAATATGTTCAAAAACATTATAAAACTTTTTTTGGAAGAAAATGAATAGAAGTATCCATAAACAGTTTTTATCGACATATTGTAGACAAGATTCCTAACGTATACATAGTCAAAAAATGTCTCAAAACATTTTATCCCACGACCCATCTTACCCCACTTTACTATAAACAGCACAACAAAAAATAAGTAGTTATAGACACTTCATATTTACAATTTTGACGGTTTACTGAATCAGAACAGCGTTGAGCACATTATTATATCATCTTTCACAGTACAAACAGTGATCTTAGTTCTATCACAAAGCTGCTATGAAAGCGAAGTTACGGATTTCGGATTTGAGATACTGTATATATACGAGAAAAATTTGATTCATGCACAAAATGCTTTTCATATGAAAATAAGTGTGGTAGAGGTTAATGAAAAAGTAATAGTTGCACAAGAAAAGTGAAGGCACAAATGCTTGAAGTGCTTTTGAATTCCTAGAATATAGTGTCTCTTATTAAGAAAATAATACAGAATATTCAAAATATATAATCTGAACTATATATATTGAATGAAATAGCGAAGAAAATACATGAAACGTAAGAAAAAATGAACATGAAATAAAATTAAGAACAACATGAATGTACAGTCTTACCCCGAGTTATGGCGCTTTGGACTTATATGTATTTTGAATTGTCACCATTCCCCAAAGTTTCAGTGTTTATTTTGAAGTTAAGGCTCTTCAGCAACATAATTTTGAACAGAATTCTTACTTATCTCAAAATAAGACCTTAGTTATAAATGCTTCATTTAACAATATGTTAATTATGTATAAATATGGTAATTGTAAAGTATTACACGCATTTATAAGTGAAAAAAATGGTGGTTTCACTTATGGACATTTTCGACTCATGGCATCAGTCTAGAACTCAAGGTGACATATACTTATATAGATTATTGAAATATGAGGATTTAGCATCAGCTTTGAAAAGAAACAGAATATATGTTAATCGATTATTGTCATTATTCAGTTAACCTATTTAATTAATTAAAATAATTAAAACCACCAAATTTTATTGCTATTTTATTAGATATAAGCCTATTACATATAATATACTATATTTTATGAGTAATTAAAAAATAAAATAATGCACTAACTAATTGAATAAGAAGTATCATTTTCTTCAACTAGTTAGTGCATTATTTTATTTTTTAATTAACCTACAAAGGTTAATTTAATTGAGCATGTTTATGAATTCTGTACAGATAAATTATGCAAGCATTTAAAGTCAAGAATTAGAACTATTTCTACTTTAATCACTATGCTTGAATACTTCATGCACGCAAGAATTAAGCTGAAAAATTATCATCATTATTCTAATCGGAAACCTGCAAAGAGGTTTTTTAATTAATGTAGATAGCGGCTAAAATTTATAATTTAGACAAAGCAAAAATTTCAATTATTTTTAAATTGCAACTTCACGAAATTGTCCCAAATTTATGCAGTATTTTCTTGATGATACCGTTGAGGATAGCCATTAAAAAAAAAAAAAAAAATTGAAGATTTAACTACTGATCTGGCAATCATGTATTTTATTTGTAAAAAAATTCTACAGGATTACCAGAAGAGCAATGCCATATTATACTGCAATTTATCTTTATATTTAAATAATATTTGGTATTCCAAATTAATTTACACAAAGATTACTTAGATAACGCCAAAATCTCCACATTTATCTAAGAAATAATAATAATTTTTTTATTTTTTGGCAACAATAGAAACGTTTTAGAGTTGCGATGGTATTTTATGTTTATAAATATATAAAATACAATATTCACTTTTGAATAATGTATAATTTTGATAATCAACATACGACTCAAATATATTTATGAGTATTAAGAATTTATCATAAACTGTACATAAATATAATGTGTTATTATTATTATATCAATCGCTTTTATGGGTTGCTTTTACAGTAATAAATTGAATATTGTTGTAGAGGAAGCGCTAATTAAATTTTTAGAAGTAAATTTATTTGAAAAACTTATACAGTAAATAAAAGACAGCAGAATAACTGTCACATCGTCTTGACTCATGTGAGATGAAAAGCTAGAGTTACATCTGGAAACGTGTATCCTTTCTTTATTTTATTTGCTTTATTTATGGTTGGGAAGCGCAGTTTTAATGAACCGAAAATGAGACAAATAAATTGCTTGTAAATAATTTAATAAAGTATATTTTATTCAGCAGTAATGCGAATAATCGTGTCTAAAACATTGCATACACAGTTAGTCGAACAATTTATATTTTTTCATCCAAAACATCTAAGAGGAAGTAGAAAAATTTATATTTGATTTGTACGTGCCTAAGAAGAGAAATTATTTAGTTGGTTTGCAGGCTGCTAACGTTAGAATGTGAAAGCTGCGAATTTTATAAATGAATTTTGCATAAAAAAGCATATTTTCTCTTTTTTGTAAACATCTCCTTTTATATCCTAATATTAACTCCTTTTGTTCCTCTAAGTGAAACGTAAAGTACTAAAGTAACTACTAATGTCGACTATTAAAGTAACTATTAACGTAAACTACTAAAGTAACTACAACGTAAACTACTAAAGTAGCTACAAACATAAACTACTAAAGTAAACGTATCTTTGTCTTCAGTTAGAGGAAAAAGAAACATAAAACGACCACAACTTCATTTATAAAAAAATAACAATATTCTTTGTTTACATTTTATTATCTCGATTTATACTAAAAAAATATCTAAATAAAACAAAAACAATCAAATAAACTAAAAACATATATACAGCACTCGTCCAAATGCACAAAAAGTGAAATTTTCGTAAAGTACTCAGAGAGAACCACGATAAAATTTTCAAAATAATTTTATTGAGTATATGAAATACCGAAAACGATTCTAATATTTTTATTTTCGATAAAAAATTAAAAAAAAGAAACGATTATCTTTCAAATATTCAAAATGCCATTTATATAAAAGAATAGCTTCGCGAAAAAAAGACATAAAAAATTTAAGAAAATCATATATTTGAATCGATTTCTTTCTTGATTTTGTAAGCATTTTACTGTCCTTTCAAAAATATAAAGTTTATTTTCAGTGGTCCATGTTTATAAGATGCCCGAATAAATTGCATCACTCTTAGTAATATATAGTTCGCATTAAACGCGAGTTTCGAAGGAAAGATTAAGATATATCACGCTCCATTATTCTCCTTTATTTTTTATAGTTTGTAGATATTGATAAAAATTTGTTATCAGATAGATGATGATGTTTTCATATTTAGTCGAATATCTTTAAACTGTACGATGTATAATTTTATATCCATGCATTAATTAAATACAGGAATTGATAGATTCTATTGAGTTATATTAATTCCAAATATCCAGAAAATACACCAAAATCTAAAATTATTCTAGAAATCAAAACCTACAATTATTCTAGAAATCAAAACTTACAATTATTCTAGCAATCGAAATCTACAATTATTCTAGAAATCAATTCTAGCATTCGAAATCTACAATTATTCTAGAAATCAAAACCTACAATTATTCTAGAAACCGAAATCTACAATTATTTTGGGATTCAAAATTTGCAATTATTCTAGAAATCAAAACTTACAATTATTCTAGCAATCGAAATTACAATTATTCTAGAAATGAAAACTTACGATTATTCTAGCAATCGAAATCTACAATTATTTTGGGAATCGAAATCTGCAATTATTCTAAGAATCGAAACCTACAATTATTCTTAGAAATCGAAAGCTACAATTATTCTAGAAATCGAAATCTACAATTATTCTAGAAATCGAAACCTACAGTTATTCTGCATTCGACTCCTTATCGAATCAGTGCAGGGATTCGATTTCTAGTTATTTCAGAGTATTTGAATTGGTGATAAAGTATCTATTTTAAGGTTATTATAGAAAAAAAATCAGTTTTGTATATCCTTTGGTATCTAAAGATCCTTGATGAAAAATTTCACTATTTCACAGAAGTAAGAATTCAATAAGAAGTAATGACTTATTTATTCTTTTCATTAAATTTATTCAATGAAGTTTGACATTTACAAATATTATAAATGTAAACTGATAGGGTCAGATGGGGTAAAATGGGTATAAAAGCAGCCATTTTTAACTTTGTGCAACCATCCTACAATTATTCTTAGAAATCGAAATCTACAATTATTCTAGAAATCGAAACCTACAGTTATTCTGCATTCGACTCCTTATCGAATCAGTGCAGGGATTCGATTTCTAGTTATTTCAGAGTATTTGAATTGGTGATAAAGTATCTATTTTAAGGTTATTATAGAAAAAAAATCAGTTTTGTATATCCTTTGGTATTTAAAGATCCTTGATGAAAAATTTCACTATTTCACAGAAGTAAGAATTCAATAAGAAGTAATGACTTATTTATTCTTTTCATTAAATTTATTCAATGAAGTTTGACATTTACAAATATTATAAATGTAAACTGATAGGGTCAGATGGGGTAAAATGGGTATAAAAGCAGCCATTTTTAACTTTGTGCAACCATTAAATTAAGAACATTACTAAAATGTCTAAATATTTTTCTTAATAATTCACTTTTCATGTGTTAAGAGAACATTGAAAAACATTTTTTAACTTATTTTAAAGATAATAAGTTTTAGCAGTATTTTTTTCTGGACATGTTTCTATACCCACTTTACCCCATGGTGTGGGGTAAAGTGAGTAGTGCATGGGGGAAAGTGGGTATCCTATGAAATGTATTTGAATTGAGAACAAACTTTAAAAACTAACACACACCACAAGCATTGGCATTTTATTGACAATGTAATCTGGTTTATGAGTAAACATATTTTTGATTTACTTAAGTAAAAAATCTGTAGTGCCCCCTGTTGTTAAATGTTGGTTCATCAAGAATTTTAATTATGCTGGTCTCTTCTATTTCATCAACATCATCTGTCTCAGGAAATGTATAATAGTCTCCTATTTTGGACTTGACTAAGTACTTAATGGTCAGAAATTTACCATCTTTACCAATTACTTGTCCAATATACTGTGTAATTGCTTTTTTTCCTTGATACTTCACCAATACCCAGTTTCCTAATGATATAGGCTTGCCTTGTATTATTACAGTAGGCCTATTTTGTGAAGCTTGTTCACATACTGCACTTTTTTTAGCTCTCTTAGTTTTCTGTTTTGATTTTCCAGACATTTTCTTATTGACCCTTTCTTCCTGCTCTTTAAGTAAATGCAAAGCAACTGTCTCATGTGTCAGTACTTCACCTGTTTTGGCTTGGACACGTTTCCGTTTTCTCTTAGAATTTTCAATAGCCATTCTAGTCATATCTGATTGTGGTGGTGAAAGAGTCATTAATATAGCATTTTTCAAATCCTTCAGTGGAGAGGTAATTGTAGTCTGAATGGGTGTATGGTTAACTTCTTTGCAGTTCAAATTGCATAGGCCTATAGTTGATGTTGAGCTGTTCGTGGACAATGAAGATGTATGTATATGTCCTTCAGAAGAGGTTGATGGTCCTAAGCCACAAGTCTCAAGATTTGACAGGCTGTAGTTGGCTGGTGGAACAGAGTTGCAAGTTTCTGAAACTTCTGTCATTACTATACGATGCATAACTACATCTTTGTTTATTGGATAAAGCCCACAACCTTGAAAGCCTTTAATTGCATTCTTTGGTGACAGAGACTCTATCAGTTTCTTTAACAGAAAAGGGAAAACATTCTTTGAAACGTTTTGGAGTCGGCTTTCTCTAAACCAATTCTTTAAAATCTTTTTCCATGCTAGTTTTAAAGGAGCGAAAACCCCAACATCCAGTGGTTATAAAGCATGGCTAGTGTGGGGTGGTAGGCATAATATTATTACACTACTGTCAATGGCTTTTTTAATTGTGCCATAAGTCATATGGCTACCATGGCCATCATATATCAAAAGAACAGGTTTCTGTAAATGTTTAACATGATTAATAAAATGATCCATCCATTTTTCAAATTGTAGATTTTCCATCCAACCAGACTCTGAACATGTATATAAAGCTCCAGTTGGTCCACCTTTTGTCCATGAGTCATACAAATGCAAACCTTTGTAAATTGTAAAGGGAGGCATGTATTCTCCAGTTGCAGATACACAAAACAGAACAGTGTACATAGTTTTTCCACAAGTAGGTGACTTCATGTATGTAGTACGTGAAGACTTTGCAACAAATATAGAGGTATGACGACTATCTGTTCCTAATCCAATCTCATCCAAATTGAATATTCTTTCAGGACTGTCTTGGAGACCATTTGTCTCAATTACATGAGTATAAGTTTCAAAAAAGTCATTTACAGTATTTGATGACAAATTTGCTGCTCTAGCTTTTGTAAGCAATTCAGGTTTACGTCTACCCAATTCCTTTGCCCATCGTTTTTCAAAATTTCTTAAGTAGTCAGGTCCTGGTTTTTTTCCACCAAATGGATTCTTTACGCCTATACCAGTGGAATACTTAAAGTAGGTAGTAATGAGATTTGATAAGTCCTGACGATCAAATGGGAATCCGCACTGGGATAGAAATTTCAAAGCTTCAACAATGCAAGTTTCTTCATCAATTGTCAGCCATGATTTTTCGCCCAGAACCTCTATGTGTAGGCTTCTTAACAACCCATCTTCTTAAGGTTTCATATGGAATACTAAATTCTTTAGCTGCAGCATAAATTGATTTGCCTTTTTCAATTTCCAGCAGTGCTAACTTCATACTTGCTTCAGAGTATGATTGTGGCTTCTTCCTTATATAGTTCCTTGGCATTTTTTAGTTCTGTAAGAAAACAATACTAGACTAGTAAATAGGTCTATAGTATTACTCAAAAATCCTAAAAATTTTAATAATTCATAAAGAAATAAAAAACTTTTAGGCCTACTCATTAAATTATGAGATATATATATTTTACTGTCCACATACACGCTAAGTTTATATTCCTAACTATGTTAACTGATTGTGTGCATCATCCCTAAGTTAAGCCTAATGCTATACCCATTTTACCCCATTACTCTAAAATGTCTTTAAAATATGAATATGACAAATTCAACTTACTTATGAAATGCACATATGCTGTCTGGGTCAGAATGGAGGCTTCTAAGCAGATAAAATTGAAAAATATTGTCAAATCTAAGAGCAGGACAAAAGTTTGTCAGGAGCACAAAACAACTTCATCAAACATAGAAAGCAAAAATCGTAGCTATTCTGTTACCACAAGTTGCCAGATATGAAATTTTTGTGAAAAACATTATAATATTTTTTTATACCCTGAAATTAAAAACTTTCATGCACATAACTATGATCTATATTAATCTATGATCATTTTGAAAATTATCCCCACTTTACCCCACCTACCCATTTTACCCTACCAGACTCTATAGAATAAAAAAGTTATGCTTATCCCCAAAAATACTTATTTTATATTCATATAAATTCTGAATAATTTACATATGTTTCTGATAAAAAGTAATGGAGGAAAAAAATCTCTTTATTGGTAAACGTTCCAGAAAGAAGATTTAACATATTTTGTAGTCTATAAGGCAACAAATTGTTGTATATAAAGGGAATCACATTTTTCTTATATATATTTTTTCTTTATGAAAAACAAAAAAATAATCCATCATCATTTGGAGAACCTTGTGGATTTGTAATTCCCAGAAAGTCAATATAATCTCATAATACTAGAAAACTTATATCATTGAGTTATACTCTGTTATTGGTTTCCACAAATAAAAAAAAACAATATCTTTTCATAGAAAATAAATAAAATTTTTATTTAAATATAATAAAAAACAATTTAGATATTCAAAATGTTTGTTTATAATATTTAACACAAGAAAAGGCAAAAATTTTCAAAATTGACTTTTCTTCAAGTTTGATAAGATATAAAATAGTGTTATCAGTTGCGAATTTTAACACACATACAGTAAGAAAACAAACGGAAGTAAATTTTAGAAAAATGAAAAAAAAAAAAAAATTGATTTATAAATTCCTGTTTTCCATTATGTTGAAGAATAAATATTTTTATATTTAGAAGTTCAGCTTAAATTTAAAAAAAATCATATTCGGTAAAATATCGAATAGACAATATTATGAATTAAATCTAAACCTTCATAAATTCTTTATAAATCAATTAACTATGCACTTTGAAAAATCAACTGAAGTTTATTGCATATATTGGAAAGACAGAAATACAAGTTTTTAAAAACTTTTTTTAACATTAAGTTTTGAAAGGATGTAGAAGATAAATCACTTGCTAATTTAATCAAATATACTCCTCCATTTGAATCAATAACACTCTTCTAATTGTGAAAGCTTTAATTCATGTTTAGACAACTTGAGACATGTTTGAACAAGTATAGTATAAAAAAATACATTACTTTTGTGATGACTCGATATTAAGAAGAGTTTAGAGACACGTTAAACATAGAATATACTTGTGATATACAAAATGGACATATACATGATAAAATATGATAGTTAAATATAATTTTGTACAGAAGATGCATACTAGCATATAATTATTAGAGTAACTAGGGGTATTATGGAATACCATTTCGTTTTATAATTTATAAAATATTCTAAAAATCTTTCTCATGTGCTATTACCTTCTATGGATATTCCCATATAGCATATTTAAATATGGTTGCTATAGTTTATATATCTATCATGTAATTTAAAAAATTATTTAAAGGTGCAAAATTCTATATTGCTCAATAGGTGTGGGTTAAATGGAATAGTATTCTATTTTACAAATAATTAGAAAAACAGTATTTTCTTCCAGGTACTTTCCAAGTCTCTCTTGGAAGAATCTATTTTACAAATAATTAGAAAAACAGTATTTACTTCCACGTACTTTCCAAGTCTCTCTTGGAAGAAAATATTGTTTTATTCAATATTTGTATCATTTTCTTTCGGGTAGTGAAGTTTTTCGCTTAGATATAGTGATAGCCTACTAGAAAAAATAAAAAAGCCTTAGAGATTAGTATAATTTAGAAAATAGTCTAATCATATGTCTATTTAAATTTTAATGAATCATACGTTAACTTAAATTATAGTAGTAGAACTTAAAAAAGCCTCAGAGACTAGTATAATTTAGAAAATAGTCTAATCATATGTTTATTTAAATTTTAATGAATCATACGTTAACTTAAATTATAGAAATAGGACTGAACGTGTCAATATGTAATAGTATTCCATATTGTCACCATCCATACGACAATATTTGACCCAAGCCTCCTCCAATAGAAGCCAAATTTCTCAAAATAGGAACAGATATTATGAAAGCTGCTTCCTAAATACTCTTAAGAAACTCAGAAAACAATTATCATCTTACCTGCAATCTTTGCAGATCCGATGATTTCAGATGCGCAAAAATGTGATGAAAACATGATCTCTATTTTAAACCGTCATGCTTCCCACCGAGGAAACCGAAACTGAGGTCAAAGTATGTCACCACTTAACGTAAAAATTCTGCATTATTACAGTTTCATAACACCACCTCCTCTATAAAAAAACCATATTATTCCATATAACCTTCCCATTCCATAATACCCCAAGTTACTCTACTACATATATAACTTTTATACAGTACTAATACTTGATATACTAGTGTATAATTTAATATTTATAATACTAATATGACTTATAAGCGATATTTTACGATATATTTTAGACTGATTGTAATATATGATTATTATTTCAAAAATTTATATATATTATTTGCTTAAAATCTTCTGTGCAGCTTTTGCGATATTTAGAAATTGCATGCAATAATTATCTACGATATTTGCTTATCTAGGTTATACACTTACTTAAAATACTTAAATTTGCTTGTAATACCTATTTAATCTCTATAGTAAGTGATTAATTCTGCAAGTCAAAATCTTCGTAATAAATTAAAATCAATATTCAAAAGTATAAAGATTTTTAATACTACAGCTTCAAAAATATATTTTATTTATTTTAGAATATATATATTATTTTTCTTAGGAAGCATCTTTTATAATATTTAAAAGACACTATCATCATCAGCATTTTTATTTTATCCATTGTAGGATATACAGTACATGCCTCCTCTTTCTGTGACCATATGTATTTATCTTGTGCAATATGCATCCACTAGGAACCAATTGCTTTGCTTATATTATCTCTCCATTTTTTGTATTGATTTGCATTGGGTGCCATTCTATAATTCTCTTTGCCCATAGATTATCGGGTATATTTGGCTATGTGGCTTGCTCAATGCCACTTACTGCTTCTAACTGGTACCATTATTTCTTCTACTTTGGCTTGGTGTTGGTCTTGTAATCCCTCCTGGTGAATCCTGAAATGCATTTTTCCAGGTTTCTCTGGGCTGTTTCTAGTTTCTTTATAAATAAATGAAAATAAAAAGACATATTTAATATTATAACACGGCACATATATCGTCCTCTCAATATTAATCCTGCCAGTTTGCATTTTTATTAAATTTCTGATTAAAAACACAATGAAAGTCACAATTTAACTGACCAGAAAAAAAAAAAAAAAACAGATCACTCACATAAATGCAATTAAAATAATTTAATTACTTAATTTAAATTTTTGAAACTTACACTGTAATTATGAAAATTACTGAAGAAAATTATTTCAAATATTTTTATTGAATTGTTCTGCCATCTAGTGATGAAACAAATTATTATTAGCAGCATGAAATATTGGTACATTGCAGTGCCATATAAACAGATTATGACTTACCGGCTAATAATTTAATAAACGAAAACATTACAAAAATGAGAAATAATACTGAAGAATAATTATTCTGTTATTTTCAAAAGATTTATTATTACCTAATCTCATTAATAATTTAGGTAGCCATATTTTTGTACATTTGTGAATAATGGTTTAGAGATCTAATTCCCTAATATGAAATTAAGATAAAAAGGAAATTAGTTGAGAAAATTTTATAGTTGAATAAATTTTATTTTTTAATTTATGGTTCAGAAGAAAGAAATTTCTAATAAATTATGTGAAAAAATTTTCCACCATGAGCTGTTATTAGCACAGTAATATCGATAAGTTAAAACGGAACATGTTATGATATTTTTATTTATATGTATATCTCAAGTTTTGATTTAATAGTTGTGCAGGATAATACAAAATATTCAAAATGATATATAAAAAAAGTATCAAAAGGAGATAATGACAATATAATAATAATCATTATTACTTCAAGAGAATGATAATAAACTGATCACTATCAAGTTTTCTCTTGCTGATCATTTACAATATTTTAATAAACTGGTCACTATCAAAATTTCTGTTGCTGATCATTTACATTGTAAATGATCAGCAAAAGAAATTTTGATAGTGACCAGTTTACGAAAATATTGTAAATTTTACAATATTTCCTAAACTGGTAAAATGATGATAAACTGATCACTATCAAGTTTTCTCTTGTTGATCATTTACAATATTTTGATAGTGACCAGTTTACGAAAATATTGTAAATTTTACAATATTTCCTAAACTGGTCGCTATCAAGATTTCTGTTGCTGATCATTTACAATATTTCCATAAACTGGTCGCTATCAAGATTTCTGTTGCTGATCATTTACAATATTGCCATAAACTGGTCACTATCAAGATTTCTGTTGCTGATCATTTACAATATTGCCATAAACTGGTCACTATCAAGATTTCTGTTGCTGATCACTTGCAGAATTTTTTATAAATTTGGTTATCTTCCTTAGAACCATCAGTTTATGAAAATTACTTATTTAATACTAGGTAATAAATATTACTATTACCTAGCGCATTCATTAATCGTTCATTACTACTTTCTAATTAATTAATTCGCAATTAAAAGTTGATAAATGTTAAATGACAAAAGTTCGGTATGTTTGGAAAACATCCAGGAAAAGGTGAAATAGAATCACATATATCTCCTTTTATCTGTTAAGAATATGTGGAGTAGGTCAAGGACGTGACTTCAGTTGCATATTAACAATAGTAACATTTTGCGCAATGGTATATAAAGAATATATATAAAAATTGATATTTTAAAAGATATTATACTCATATCCAACTAATGCATCGCATAGATAATGCATGCTGTTAAGTATCAGCGAAAAATAACGAAATGAATTTATACACGTGGAGAGATTAACACAAAGTTGATTTTTAGCAACAGTAAAATGATATATTAAATTTGTATTGCGTGTTGAGGGATTAGTATAGTAGGAAATTTGATAATCAGGTAGACGTACAAAAAATAATTATATACTGTAACTATCTAACTATACAAAACAACATATTGCATGTATAAAATTTAATTGTTTTCGATGTTCTTGCATTTAATAACTTTGTCGTTATGGTAATAATAAATATTAGCACTGAAATTTTTATAACCAATAATAATTTATTATTATAGATAGAATGTATACATTTTGAACTTTAATATTTTACTAAAATATATTTTTCCAGATATATATATATTCTTGAAGAAATTTTTTTCCATGAGAAGAAGAAGAGTTTTAAAAAAATCTCAACAGCGGATTTTTCTATCTGCTATTACTCATGTCATACTTTTATACAAGATTTGTTGAAATGAAATTCTATTCAGAAAAGGAAATAGGAAAAAAATCTTTTGCAAGTGAACTACAATCAATATATCCGTGTTACATTTAAATGGAAGAAAGAAAAAAAGTAAGGAGGGGAAAAAAGAAAGGTGGAAAAACATCTCTTATTTTCTCGGATCAAATGTTAACAAGATTTTATTTGCCAGACTTTAACAATACAAATTTGTTATAACCAATGAAATAAACTAGGAGACTTTGACATGCACACAATGCGTCTACAATAACAAATCAATCGTCTAAGTGTGCTTAACGGATCGCACAAGAGGAATAAGAATTATTACTTCTTTTTTTTGCTGTACAAGAATGCGTTGTGATGATAAAAAATGGATGTTATAGTATAACAAATCTTGTTAATATTGAAATAAATCTGTGTGTTCAACGCATTCCCATTCTGCCGTTATTAAATACTTAAACGTGTATTGTTAATTATATACGTCTGCGTATAATTTAGTAAGTTTTGAAGGTATTTATGCATTTTAATATTCGCCAGCTAATGTTTACAATTGTCAGTCATTGTATACAATAAAAATAAACTTGTCTTGCGATAATTGAGTCTTTATGTTAAACTTATGCAATATTTGCTGGTTTATGAATGAACAACAGCGCAAATATTTACATTAACATTATTATGTTGGTAATGTAAGTATTTGCGGTGAGTATTTACGCTAAGTATCTGCAATGAGTATCTACACTGAATATTTATGCTAATTACTTACACTAAGTATCTGAAATGAGTATCTACACTGAATATTTATGCTAATTACCTACACTAAGTATCTGCAATGAGTATCTACACTGAATATTTATGCTAATTACCTACACTAAGTATCTGAAATGAGTATCTACACTGAATATCTATGCTAATTACCTACATTAAGTATCTGCAATGAGTATCTATACTGAATATTTTCGCTAAGTATCTACATTAAGTGTAATATTTACGCTAAGTATCTGAAATGAGTATCTACACTGAATATTTATGCTAATTACCTACACTAAGTATCTGCAATGAGTATCTATACTGAATATTTTCGCTAAGTATCTACATTAAGTGTTTGGGATGGGTATTTACGCTGCAAAGAGTATACACTGAGTATGTACGCTAAGTATCCGCAATAAGAATCTACACTGAGTATCTACACTAAGTATCTGCAATGAGTGTTTACACTGAATATTTACGCTAAGTATCTACACTAAGTAACATAAGTATTTACGCTAAGTATCTGTAATAAGTATCTACACTGAATAGTTATGCTAAGTATCTACACTAAGTGTTTACAATGAGTATTTACGCTAAGTACCTGCAACGAGTATTTACGCAAAGTATTTGTGCATATAATGTTGGTAACGTAAGTAGTGGTGACATATTATTCAAATTACCAACATTATAATGTTGGTATTGTGAATAACTTCAGCAAATATTGTATAATACCGACAATGTTGTCGGTATTATACAATATTTACTGCTGAAGTTCATACAACATAATATTGGTAATGCTGTTATTCACATAGTAGAAAATGCTGCATGTTCATCACAAAAACATAACCTGATATAACTCACAGCAGATAGAAACACTTAATCTTCATAAACTATTTAATGTTTGTTATTGTACTATGATCTTTCTGTTTTATTAAAATGCCATGTAGTTAAATATTTATTTTTTATTTTTTGATATTTGTGCTAATATAGAAACAACTACGCACTTTTAAGTAATAGTAAACAAATTTAGTCACGAAACCATTACAATAAAAAAATATAAGCATATTCTCTACTTTAAGAACATATTCATATATATACTATCATAAAAATAATGTAAAAAAGATAAGTTAAAGAATGTTTATATAAAAAATTATCTTAGAAGTTAATAATAATAGCCAGGGTAACAGACTTAATAATAAAAATGCTTAACAATTCAATTTTCCATCGAATAATGATTATTAAAACTTTATCGTTTTACCTTATCAGGCATGTCAAAGAAGAGTAAATCTGATAAATTATTAATTTCTACAAGAGTGACGTATACGTTTCTTTCAAAAGTATGCAGAATACTTGAGAAAATTCAATACGAACGTAAAAAAATGATTTGGGAATTAATATGCTGCTATAGTAACAATATCAGGCACTCGACGTGTCTAATATAAAATTCCGATGCTGCAATAATATATAAAGTTTTGCACGCTATGGTAATAAACTACAGGGGTTTTAATAATAATTTTATTATATTAACAATATATTAGTTCGTTTTAAAAGAAACACCTGCTAAAAACAAAAAAGTACCAAGAATGATTTCCTGATAGCGTAAAAGCGGTTGTCAGTTCGAAGTAGCCAACAATAGACACAAAACAGATAAACTGGGTTACGAAACATGAGCAGGTGCAAGAGGGATATTACATGTAAAAAAAAAGAAAAAAAAAATTTGGTAAAGCAAGCATTAAAAAAAAAAAGGAAGAAATAAAATATTTTATTTCTTAGCAATGTTTCATGTTCTCTAACACAAATCCGCGAAACGTGATTGAATTTCTAATTCGTAACGTTAATTTACACGTTCGTGCAGATATCTAAATTTATATAAAATTAATTTTATCTTTATCTAAAAATTACGTCCGATTATTCAATGAAAATATTCAGTTTTCTTTGTTGCACTATTTTAGACTAAGTAAAGAAAAAGTCAGCATAACTTGCGCACGTTTCACCATTACATTTCTATCCAGAAAATGATTAAGTTTGTAAAGGTTAAACGGAAAAATAAGAAAATTATTTGACGCTCGATGCAGAAGATTTAAATGACTGTACGTGTTGTGTTAAAATTTAGATTTTAATTGATGATAAAAAATAAGTTTTAATAAATAATAAGATAATGTTTTGTTTTCTTAATAAAATTTAATATATACTTGCACAAATTTCATTAATTGACACACATAAGAATACACATACAGAGAATACACTTATATAACAGCACATAAGGAAGACAATATAAGAATACTCAAAGATACAAGAGCACGTACAAGTATACATATACACAAAGATACAAGAGCACACAAGAATACATATGAACAAAGATACAAGAGCACACAAAAAACACATACACACAAGGATACAAAAGCACATACAAGAATACATACGCATAAAGATATAAGAGCAGGTACAAATACACATATATACAAAGATACAAGAGCACGTACAAGGACACATACACACAAAGAAACAAGAGCATGTACAAGGACACATACACAAAGACATAAGAACACACACAAGAACACATACGCCCAAAGATACAAGAGAACACACAAAAAAAGAAGAGCAACAAAGACATAAGAGCACACACAAGAACACATACGCCCAAAGATACAAGAGAACACACAAAAAAAGAAGAGCATACATATACACAAGTACACACACATACACACCAGACATAGACACGCAAACACATCACATACACATACACAAGCACGAGAACAAAAATTTTAAATAATTCTTATTAATAAAACGTATGTAAAAAAATTTAATTTCGTTAAATTAAAAACTTAAGTTTAGTCGCAAGTATTTACCTTTAATAATACTCGAAAACCGAAAAGTACTCTTCAATTATGTTTACTTTGGCGAGAGGAATTAATTTATAATACTCCTTCGGTTTGGTTATAAATAAATGAAGTAAAAAAAGCAAGAAAGATTGGCAAAGAAGAATTCGAAAAATTTTTATACATTTCCGGATGAAAACAAACCAATTTTTATGAATTATTTATTAAACTCGGTATGAGAAAAGTTATTCGGAAAACTATAGACAAGTAAATTTATATTTGTAATCCCGCAGAAATATTTATATCTTATATAACTCTACAATATTTCAGACAATTACAAAAGGAGATTGTCACGTGGTAATGGCAATATGTTTGGAAGTACAGTACCTCTGTGTCGTCATAGCAACTTCTAGTTCTGTTCAATGCCAGTCAACAAATTGCAGGTGCTCGTTCACATACCCACTTCACATATTTATTTTAATATCAATGCCGCAAAAAAATACACTCTATGCAATAATTAAAATATTATTTGGCATACAAAGTATCACATGCGGAATTCGATACAGTTCCATGGAAAAAATGGGTCATGAATGGCACGTATTCATCGTTTAAATGTCTGGACTCGATTCTCTAACGAAAAGAAGAACGAAAACAGTTTAAAGAGACGTTATTGATGTCTTCATCAGTAAAATTTTCGATATATTTCCGCACAGACAAGTACGACGTGCATTAAAAACTGACGTCACCATGAAGTACAGATTGCGAAGTTCACATCAGTTATAGATCAGAAAGACGACTTTATTATCATAATATATATATATATATTTTATAAATTTCCTCTTCAGGATAATTAATTATAACAGATATTCGACAAAGAATAAATCTTTAATTAATCGATAAACTTTTATAACGTTAAATTAAAACATAAAAAAAAATTATTTATATCGTTCAATCTCTTCTTTAGAGATGCTGCGCTTAACGTACTGGTACTTAGAGCATCTAAGGAATACAAAAATAGGTTAATTATCCAGTAAGAAGTTTAATTTAAAAAAAAAAAATTTTTTTTCCACTATAAAAATCGTTTTTGTAATCGAAAATCGTATCGAGAAACATTATTATTACGATAAATAATCGAATTATCTAATTTATCGTTAAAATTAGTTGCTAACAGCGAAAGGCGATATTAAAAAAAATTGGCAACCAGAAAGAAAATATTTTATGAGAAAATAGAGAAATGTACCAGACACAATAAAAAATATTATTTTTTTTTTGTTGAGACAGGAGAATTACTTGATAATTTAAGTTAATATTTATGTTATGTTCTTCATCCCGATTGGTCAGAATTAATCCTGTAACAATAAAAAAGTATGTTTCACTGCCGCAGTCTTCGGCAGTGAAACATACTTACAGAGAGTTTTAATTAAATTTTGTTTGTAATAATAATCAATTTTTAATTAAAGATTAAAACCACACAGACACACACATATATATATATGTATAATATGAATTTTTATCCTCATCCTAATATTTGTACAAGAATCTAAATCCTGAACGTTTGGGGAAACATAAATATCATAAAAGCAAAGATAATCTTAAAAGTTTAGAAATTTATTATCCAACGGAGGATTGATAATTTCTGCAAGTGCTACCGCAGTATTAAATAATAATAAAACTAGAATTAAATTATTAATTTTTCACTGCCGAAGACTGCGGCAGTGAAACATACTTACAGAGCGTTTTAATTAAATTTTGTTTGTAATAATAATCAATTTTTAATTAAAGATTAAAACCACAACATAAATATATAATAATTGAAATCTGTTACACTTTGTCTTGATACCAAACTTTCAGAAAGACATGGTAGAACATAAACTATAAATTTGTCTATCCAACACAAATGATGTTTAATTAGTACAGTAGTACTTAATGTTTATTTAAATTAGAACTTTCTTTCAAATATTTAAAGAACTCGGTTAGTAACTGAGGTCTTTAAATATTTGAAAGAAAGTTCTAAGAGTTGTATAGAACGCAATTATGTTCTTTTAATATTCGTTGTAGCTGTCGAAAGTAAGTTCTAAGAGTTGTATAGAACGCAATTATGTTCTTTTAATATTCGTTGTAGCTGTCGAGGATTGATTAAATTGAAAGCACTTCTAAGTTTACTGTGTTTTTATTATTAGGTATTTTTTTCCTGCCATAGTGCTGTTAATTATAGTTTTAAGTTATTTTGGCAATGTAATAGTAAAGTTCTAATTACAATAATGTGATATTTAAAATCAACAAACAGCACATAAATAAATCAAGTAACAAGAACTTAAATGTTGTAAACTAACATGTTTAGACTTAATACTTAGAAATAACAGCACTTAACAGACAGTTTGATAACTTATAACAAAATTTAATGAAATGTTTTCAGTTGATAAACAACCATCTTCGGCATTAAGAATAGAGTACAAAATTTTTAGTTTGTTTTCAAATGTACATTTCTTAAAATAAATATAAAAACTTTGTATTAGTGTTAATTACAAATATAATAGCTATTTATAGTATATATCTTAAAAAAATTAAAAAACAAAAATTTTACAAAAATATTTTACATAAAGTTGAATTTGTATAATTCAAGCAGTGGCTGTAATTTATTTATAATTAGAATATATATGAAAAAACTACTTGCTTTTACACAATATCAGAGTTCATAACAGCACTACCAGCAAGTACCAAAGAAATTTTTAATTTCATAAAACGTTTTCGGACCCATCATCGGTCCCTCATTATCGTGTGCTTAAGAAACTTGTACTGATGAGGCACCGATGATGGGTCCGATCACTACCAGCAAGTACCAAAGAAATTTTTAATTTCATAAAACGTTTTTGGACCCATCATCAGTCCCTCATTATCGTGTGCTTAAGAAACTTGTACTGATGAGGCACCGATGATGGGTCCGAAAATGTTTTACGAAATTAAAAATTTCTTTCGTACTTGCTGGTAGTGCTGTTATGAACTCTGATATTATTTATAATTATTTTGAATACTCTTCATCTGCTTTACAAGGATTTATATAAAAAATATATTTCCTTTTTTTTTTTAATTATAACATTAATTTTTCATATTCCATAGATTTTTTCATATATATTCTGTATTTTGTATAACATAAATTAAATATTCATATGAAATATATGGATATTAATATTTTTTTTTATTTGGGAATAAATAAAATATATCTTTTATATAAATGTTTAAGGCAATTAAGTAATAATCATTGTCAATTTCAATTTTTATAGATGTGATTTCTAAAGACTGTTGTTTATTTTAGGATTAATTAATAAGATATAAATACCATAGCCAAAATAGTTAATGTTGTTATAAATATCATTTACAGTAATATATTTGTATAAATTAAAAGATATTAAGAATTCCCTATAAGTCAGTTTAATTCTATTTTTTATTCTCTATTGTAACTGAAGAGAGGTTTTTAGTTTTAAAAAAACCGTTGATATAAATACCATAGCCAAAATAGTTAATGTTGTTATAAATATCATATACAGTAATATGCTTGTATAAATTAAAAGATATTAAGAATTCCCTATAAGTCAGTTTAATCCTATTTTTTATTCTCTATTGTAACTGAAGAGAGGTTTTTAGTTTTAAAAAAAACTGATCTTGAAATGTATATTATAATTAAGAGTTTTTTTAAATATACAATTTCCAACTATAAATGTGTATATTCTTTGTCCCATTAAAATAGTTCAGCATCTGTTTATCTTCAAAGAATATACAGTATACACTTCATATGAAATTTTAATATCATGGAAAATTACAAATAAGACATTCTTCTCTTTGTATAAATTAATTCAGATTGTATATTTTTATTTAAAATAAAAGATTGTTCAAAAACTATTTGCAATACTCGAGGAAAGAAATATGAATTAAATTGATTGATACATTTAGGACAGAAATATGGATAATTTACAATTACTATGCATTTAGTTAAACAATATTAGTTTAGAATCAGCAATCTATTATTAAATATAAGTATTGGTGACATCAGTGGTTTAAAAAATTTAATGGTTTTAAATTAAGAAATTAATGTATTTTATTTAGCTTAGCTAACATAATTAAATATAATTTTATATAAAAATTAATTTAGCCATAATTAATTTTTATCCCAAATTATTGCCATGTTAGTTATGTTAAATAAAACAAATTATTCACTTCATTTAAACCAAAGCACTCTACAATTTCTAGCAGATGATAGTTTTTTTAAAGTCAAGCTAATTTTAATAACAGCAAAAATTTGCAAGTAATAATTTAAAAATTGAAATATTTTTAATAAATATATAGATTTTCCCTGCTTTATGAAGCTTCACTGTAAACCATTTCATTTATATGAAAGACCTACATTTGTATCTATTTTTGCTAACTGAAAGAAATCTGAAGAGAATTTTCATTTTTATGAAAAAAAAGAAACCTCTCAGATGACTGTGTGGTAAGGCAATAACTTACTATCCTGGAAGATCTGGCTTCAATTCTGAATCCCACACTTCCAGATTTTTCAAGAAGAATTCAACTCTGGGTTGTTAAACTTCATTTCTCAACCTTCTGTTTGACCCATCAAAGACATTGACCAACCTGTGATGGTCTCTTAAAAGTTGCTGCTATGGATACAGTATAGCCCATGTGCAATATGGCAGCTTAAGTGAAAATTTAATGGATCTGTGATCGAAACTACAATGTCCATACATTATTTCTGTTTCATATAGACTGTGCATTTTCATATCGTATATATATAACTATTATATGCTAGTGTTATTTGGTATAATTTGTACATTATTTTTTTGGATCTGGGAATGCTCAAAATTTTTTCCAATATAAATTAATGATAATTGCATCTTTGCTTTATGCCTTTTCAGTTTATGAAAGGTTTCATAAACTGAAAAGGCATAATTTTCATAAAGTGAGAAACCTGTGTTTTAGTAAATCTCTAATATATTTGATTAATAAATACTGCTGTTTTAATAAAAAAAATATATTATGAAAGAATATACTATTGATATATTATTTTTATTCTAAAGTTCTCTATTTTCTTTAAAAATTTAATAAAATTTAGTTTTTAGTTAGATTTATAACATGTATTCTGTTTTTAATTTTCTAATTAATAAATTAACCAAAAATGAAAATTTGTAAAATTATATCTGTAACAATTCAAGAAATGCAAATTAATTTTTTGTATTTTCATTAAGAGAGAAAACATGCAAATGTCACAATATAAAACCAGATTTAGAAGTCTTTTTACTCAAACAGATTATTTGATCATTTATTTTATTATTATTTTTGTTAATAGTTAACATTGTTAAAGTTTCATTGCATAGTATATAAAATATTAAAGAATTTAATAATTATTTATATTCAGTATGATAAAATTTAATTTCTTTAATCATATTTATTTTTCTTGGAAAGTATGATTAGAAAAGTTAAATTTTATTATACTTCCAACAATAATCTTACTAGATTTACTTCTGATATTGATATTATACAATGTCAGTAAAAATAAAATAACCCAGTACATCAAAATATCTGATTCAATAGGAATTTTATTACTATCTCTAGTAAAGTATATGAAAGAAATATTAAAATCGACTAGAATAAAACAGAAATATTGGCTTTTTTAATCAGAGTGAACTGAGTGTTTTTGACTAACCTATAGCTGTCATCAATGGTACAAAGTATAATAAAAGGTTACAACATTAAACAGAATTACAAATTCTAAGAATGCAAAGAATAACAAAAACAGATACAGGATTTTAAAATGTAAAAATAATACACTATTAGTAAATAAATTAAAATAATTACAATATAATTACAACGTATGTAAAAGTTAAAGTTCATAATAAATTAATGGCAGTCTTCACACGTTAGTTTGAAATGCATGACATGTGCTAGATATACTGTTGGTTGGGGCATCATTAATGATAAGATGATGTGACGTTCTGGAAATTATCAAGGATTCCATAACATGGTAATCACTCAATTATTGGGAAGTGACATTATAAATAGATAAAAAATAAAGATTTCCTCTCATTTAACATGGAAAAATCTGCAAAATTTATTTTCTTTTAAAATTGTAATAGCTTTTTTATTGTAAAATCACACTATCATTTCTGAAGCAGAATAGTTAGTTCAGATGCCTGAAGCAGAATAATTACCATAGTTACACTAACTATTCTGCTTCAGAAAAATTCATTTCCTGAAAATTTACTAAATTATTGCATTAGTTATTTTTAAAAAATTTAATAAAACAGACATAAAAAAAGCTTATTCTATATAGTATCATTTGTTAATATAAGATAATTTCTAAATATTGAAATCCATTTATTAAAAATTGCATGTTTGTTTATGAATTTTTTATCTTATAAAATAAATTAAACTAAATTAGATTTATTGTTTATAACATGTTTCTTTTGCAGAGATAAAATGCAGAGAAAGAGAATGAAAGTATAAAAATAAAGTTAGCAATATCACATTGGAGTATATATAATTTTATTTTCATTCTTACCATTGCTATTTTATATTGGCTTTGAGCATGGTAAAATTTTATACATTGAAACAAAAAATATTTTGTCAGGATTTTTGAAATTTATACTTAGTATCAAAATGTGTGCTTTTTGTATTAATGTTCATTTCAAAATATTTTTGCATTATTTATATTGAAAAAATGATGGGAGATTCAAAACATTCTTTAATATGAGATACATATTACTCTGAAACTCATTTTATAGAGATTTATTACATAATTATTTTAAATTTTTAATATTCCTTTATTTGGTTGCAATAAATATTTTCAGTTTTTATTGATTTATCTTTTAATATTTGATATTTTTACTTAATATTGTATAGGTTTACATCTAATAAAATGAAAACATTTATTATCTTTTGTTTAGTTTTTGTGAATTATTTATGTTTTAGTTTGGTAGAAAATGTTTGATTCTTTATAAACATCGTTTGGTGTTTTCATATTCTAATTAATTTTAAGTTTTTTGTTGAATAAAAATTTCTAAGGTTTCTATTTAATTATTTTTAAATCAATAATTCATTTTACCAGAAAATTTATATAAACTTAGATTTTTTTTCATAAATTATTTTATATATAATAAATGTGCTACATTTATAGTTTTATATTCTTATGTAAATCCTGAAATTCATAAAGTTTTTTATATATAATAAATGTGCTACATTTATAGTTTTATATTCTTATGTAAATCCTGAAATTAGTTTTATATATCTATTCTTGTACAAATTCCAAGAAGCTGAAAAGATTAATCTATATTTTATCTGGGTTATAAATAAAACATCTTAATTCAATCAATAAGAAAGAAAAGAATCTTTCTTTCATAAGGTCAATGCAGAATAAATATATATTAAAAATATAAAAAGAAGTCATCCAATTTATTGCTTTTTATTCATTTTTATTATTTGTTTGTTCAGGGATAGATTATATATTTCAAAATATACCTTTTCTTCTAAAAATCCTTTTTATAAATATTTATTACTATTTACTGGGAAAAAATTAAGCATTTACTATATATATAAACAGATGAATAACTTTTCTGATAAATATTAAAACAGAATATGCATTTAGTATTAATTGATTAAAATAATGATTAAAGAATCAATTGATATATTCAGACATTTAGAGTTATTTACATACAATATATCCATAAAAATAAAATTACTATATAAAAAATTCCTAATATAAAATTGAATATATATTCAGTTTTTAAACAGTAATTCTATATAGTTATTGAACTGTTCCAAATGTTAATAGAAAAATTCATATTTAATAGTGATAAATATTATTTTAAGGACACACTTCTAAGAGAGAACATAAAAAAGATCAATGCTTATTTACACCAACTGCTTAACCCTATCTGAATATACTAATTCCAAAAAAATAGTATATTTACATAAAAAAGAATTGAAATATTAATAAATAAGAATATATTGATTTTTTTTTATGATAAAAGTAATATTTCTTATAAATAAATAAAGCTATTTAAGTATATTTTCCCTGTAATTATTAAATTATTCTTCAATTTAAAAAACAAAAGGAGACAATTCTGTATATAAATTATAATAAAACTTATCAACTCCTACTTATTTTGTCCTATTGATGTCATGTAAATGGCATGTAAATACCATGTAAATATAAATGCTTTTTGTAATATAAGTGCAAAAATGGTTAAGAAGCAGTTCATTTGACCATTCTTTCTACAATGTCCTGATAATTTTCATTAAAATAATTTGAATACATTATCATTTTTGGGCTCAGGAATGCACTATAATTTTTTTAATGCAAATGATAATTAATGGCAATTTAGATTTTGATTTATGAACATTTTTTAAATATGCTTTAATCTTATAAACCAGAGTTGAAATGTATGAATATAACATTGAAATGATTGAAATAATATTTGTAAATTTTAAATATTTAAAGAATCAGCTGGAAATTTTAAATTTTATTAAGTTGATGCATAAGTCTTTGTATTGAATTTCCATAAAATACAAATAAAAATTCATTAAACTATTTTTTTTTCTTTCAAAAATATCACTTAAGTTTTCATATATACACTTAAAGTATGTTCATAAATTTTTAACAACAATTTCATTTTTCAATTACATTTACTATATAAATATTGAATCCAAGCATTGTTGGACTTATGCAAGCTTTGATTTATGCAGAAATTTTTGGGATGAATTAATTATATAAGTAGAGAATTTACTGTATTATGGTTTTCAAATATGGTAATTAAAATAATTCTTATTGAAATTACATTTTGAAATTATAAATAAATTTAACATTCTTTTGTCCATATGCATCTAATACCATTTTATTATAGAAATATAGTGAAAATCACATTTGTTTCTATAATCCATTGATTCCAGAAATCCAGAACAAATACTGTATATAGAAATTCTGTTCTAGATTATTTTCAGTAATATTTGTCAAAAGTAATCTGGACAACTATTTAATAAATTGTTTAAATTAATAACACGAAATAGATTTGTTTAAAATTTTTTATTGAATTCATTTTCTGAAAACTGAACTCAAATATCACATAAATTGTCATTGAAAAATTTCATAAAAATGAATATTAAACAAGATGATGACTGATTACATATACTTATTTCAGACTTTCTGTATATAATAGTATATGATCTGATTTTCTTCCTAGCAGAATGAATATATAGGTCAACCCCAATTTATGATGTCCCAGTATATGAGGCCTTGCCATAGTGCAGCTTACATCAAAGGATGTTAGACTGTTCAGAATGGCAATCAATAGCAGAGACTCAGACTACCAAATACTTTCCAAGTAATGGGATTCAGATTTGAGCCTAGGTCCTTTGGATGGGAAAACCATTGTTTTTCCAAATAGTCAGTCTGAAAATAAAATTAACTTTAAATTTGAAGACCATTACATTTGTGATTTCCTTTTAAATATAAATTTTTTCAACCAGATATGAAGAGATTTTTCTCAGCATGAAACTTTCAAATAGTCAAGAAATAATAATTTTTAAATCATAAAATAAACATTGTAAATTTAGCTTTTTCATTTTCTATCCCTTTGAGATGGAATTTCATATTGCCATATTTTCCTGAACTAATTCAATGGTCCTGCTTATAACATCTCCAAATTTCAGCTTTCTAGGTCTTAGGGAACTACTCAAATTATTAGACATGCATATATATACATATATGTCCATAAGCATAAGCATTTTATATATATACTGTATAGATAATAATTTTATATTTTTTTATTATATTAATTAAAAATTTTAAATCGCTTCCGGGTTCATACGTTTCTCTTAAACTTTTATAAACGTTATTAAAACACAATTTGCAATTTTTATTATTACTTTCTTAAAGAAACAGTAAAACAGTTGTTAATAATATTTATTTAATACGTAATTTTATTAAATATATATATAAATATAAAAGTTTAACTATTTTAATGCTTTATTGAAATAGGTACCCAGGGGCGGACTGGCCATAAGGGCGTTCTGGCAAATGCCAAAAAAGCCGGTGCTATATTACGTAACGATATGGGCTGGCGAATCAATTTTTTATGTCACGCATCGGCCCTTCTGGTATTTGCCAGAAGGGCCGGTGTGTGACACAAAAAATTGGTTCGCCAGCCCATATCTTTATATAATGTATATTTGTTTCAGATTCCTCTTTATTCATTTTTATTCAAATTTATCAATATTTTAGTATTTGCGCACACAAATAAAGACTTGTACTTTAGGTAATTATTTTTATTTTGTTATTAAAGTTTGTTTTGCAACAAATATTATGTATTTTAATTTATTTAATATATATTACAGATATATCGTCGCCAGGACATTAAGATATAAAAATAAAATAAAGACAGAAGTATTGCAAAAAAATTTATAAAAAAAATTATTTAATTTTTTTGAAATACTCCTATCTTTATTTATTTATTTTTTTTCTATATCTAACGGCAAAATGTCCTTGTGACGATATATCCGTGCGGCGAATTGTCCTAATACTAAGTCTAAGTAGTCGGCCGCTGTCAGGATAATGCCAGAATCGAACACACTTCCCAGTCCGCCCCTGTATGTACAGTACCTAATTATTAGCTTTTTAGCGATCTCCTCTGACTTCGCCTTCAACACTGGGCCGCTGAGTTTAAAATTGGAACTAACTGCGAAAGCAATTTTTGGCTAGAACGAAAGCATTTCGGAGACGAGAAACGACATACTAAGTGAAAGATTTCGTTCGGGATGTCTCCTGGTAACTTATAACAAACATGTGAAAGAAAAGAAAATTGATTTTTCTAACAGTAAAACAATGTTAAAAATCCGTAAGGCCGTCTTTTGAGAAAAAAAATACTTATATTCTGTTAGCAGCCACCAAAAACTACTACTATGCTTCGAATTTACGTGACAATTTCAAAGATAAATCGCCGATGTTTCACTCTTGCCAAGAAAAGATATAGAAGTTAAGAACTCTGAAGTAAAAGGAAAAAAAAAGATTTACTGGCAAACTTTACTTGCTAAAAAGATTAAAGGATATTGATGTAGGTGGTCTTTCCTGTACGTTCTCCAAGAACGTAAAAACCTTACTTTACTCGCAAAAAAAAGATTTAATTATGGACACAGTTACAATTTATTATTAATAATAATGTATTTTTTACGAGGAATTTTTGTATAATTTATAATAAATATTATACAAATACTAGCTTATCAGATTTTAATAATTGTCAAATAATTGATAGGAAAAAATATGTTTATGACACGCATAAATTGTTAAAGTGACACATTTTAGTCGTCGTCCTTCACGTTTATGAGTTTCTGAGTTCAGAAATGGACGTATCTGTGACTAATCGTTTAATTTTCGGAAATAATAAAAAGGAGAGGGGAGAGGGAACAGTGTGGGAACCTAACTAGGATGCTTAACTGACATTAACTAATAGAATAACATGACTCATCAAAGAAAAATTTTGAATGGGCGCATTGTTTATTATTATTATTATTATTATTATATGTACCATCCCATTTTTATGATTTAATTATTCAGTACAAAATCCTTCGGAGCGAAACCGTATAATAAAATTTGTTTTCTTACTTTCGCCATTAAAAATAAAATTAATTCTTAAGCAGAAGCAGATAAAAGAGTATTGTTTGTCAAGGGAATCGTTCCATTCCCATCAAAAATTATAACTAGTAAACACACAAGCAAGAGTAATTTTATATAATTTAAACTGAGATGAGAATCTCGGTACCATTATAGTTATTTGTGAGATGGATTATCTCGTTCGATCTCTTAAATGAAAACTTAAAAAATAAAGAGAGAGAGAGAACGAGAGATTTTGCTCTGCAGCTTTAATCCATCAAAGTAGTAAATGGTTACCATATGTTTTTATTTCTACTGTAACTAATACAGATCTGTGTTTTCACTGAAGTCTCTGTCCTTCCCCGCAAAGTATCAATAACTGGTTTCCGGTGTCATCAACGCCCTAAATTTTGTCCCAAACAGATGTTAAAAATAACTACGAATGGCTTAGAGAACTATTTTTTTTCCCTCTCTCTTCTTTCTTTGATTTAATTATATCCGTAATTCGCGGAATTAAATATCACTTAATTAAACGATTCATCTTCTTAATAATGTTTTGCTCTTTAAAAAAGTATTATTATTTTGTTACGTAATTAAGAAATTATATTGAGTTGCAATTTTAGTAGTTAACTTGGAAATGCAAATTTTGTGAAGCACATGTTTTAGTTAATAAAAGAGAAAAATTAGAACAAAAATGTATTGGCTTCTTCTTTTTCTTCAATCGTTTTTAAAAAATGGTTTTAAAAGTTTTTCAATTTTATAACTTAATTACTCTTCTTAATTTTGCCTTTTTTTTAAAAAAAATATAAGTAATTTAGGTCGCAGAAAAATTTCTTAATTAAGAAATCTATAAGTAATTACATAGTTTTTGCATAAAAGATAATAAAATCTTGCTTCCATTTTTTAAAAAATTGTGTCATTTGAAGGAAAAAAAATTAAGAAAAATATATATAAAACTGATAAGTTATATCGTTCTACTTTATGTAATTATTATTTACAGAATTTATTTATTTTTTTAACTTATTTTTGCACATATCACTTTCATAGGAAGTTAAAAAAAAACACTCTCAATGCATTTAGACATTTCTTAATTTAGATATGACCTCACTTATCTGGTGACGTCAATAAAACTAGCACCCAAACTCTTCTTATTAACTTTATATCCCGTGATCCCGAGGTCAGGGAGAAGTTATCACGTGTGTCCCACCACAAAAACTTACTACCAGAAAACAGAAGATCCATTGACGAAACGAGGAATGGTGGAGTAAATAGAGGGGGAACCCTGCTACAGTACTCTTTTGTAAACTGGAGTAAACGCCCTGACCAAAAGTTAAAATATCGGATAACGAAAATAATCTTCTAATTAATGCCACCGAAACCTGACAGCTGACTTGAATACCTATCATTATGACAAGAGTAGAGAGATTCACGCTGTTAAAAGGAACCAAAGCAAAACAGATGGCGAGGATTATGTTATATATCAACCCGACAGGATTAACTAGAGATTAAGAAGCTACTATGACGAATTGCATGCAATGTGTGGATATTGGGCGGCATCATTTAAATATATTTTGATATATCCCAACCACCTAACATTGAAGAATTTAATAATAGTGTGTGTAACTCGACACTACTTCTTTGACATTTTAATTTAAGCTCTCAGAAGCGATTTCTCGAAACTCCTTCTTCTTTTTTTTTTCTTTTGAAGATCTTACGAAAATTAGTTTATACCTCTTAGAAAAACTAGTCTCATTAAAAATAATATTACCCAATTTGAATAAGTACAGTTGTAGATTAAAGAACAAACTGTGTGAATCGATTATTGTGTGGGTTGGACTAGACAACTACCAATCGATATATACAGTATTAAAGAATTCTTTATTCTTACCTTTCAGTTTTACTCTGACAGTGTTGAGATAATAGGAACTATTTTGTCCGTTGACAAGAATGTTGCAATGAAAGGGGGAAGTCAGTGAAGTGTAACGAGATAGTTACTTCAACGGAAACCCCAGACCTTGCAATTACACAACGTAATTGGGTTGATGAAGAGAAGAATTCCGTCTGAAGTTATTTTAGTGAACGCCTCATTTCAACTTATTTTCCTTTTCATTCCTTTAATAATACCTCAATAAACAAATTTAGGCCTACAACCTTTAAACGGCTCCATAATTGAAGATTGGGAGCCGTTTCTCCTCGCACAGTTAACTTAATTAACTAATTACGATTGTTAAAATTACCTCGCAATCTTTTAATCTCGAAAATGTTTGATTCATCGAGAAGTCTGCTTTTTTTTCCCCCAGTATTAATCAATATCAGGTGGTATCCGTTTCAGGAAATTCACAAATCATTCTTTCAACTCACACACCAGATAAATAACAGTAGTCTAACAGTTATTCTACTCGTATATTTTGAAAATCCTTCAGAGGATCTAAAAGAAAGAAGAAAAAAATACCCTAAAAGTGGAAATTTCCGACAACCTCAAGCTGTAAATTAACATCGTTAAAAGGTTCCTTTTCGGAAGGAATATTAACGAAGTTTGATAACGAATGAAGAGTAAAATAAAAATTTTAAGACGAACAAATCGAAAGAAAAATATCTTTTTCTCTTACTTCTAATTAATGGACGAGAAAATTCGGTTCCTTTTAAGAAAGCCTAAGTTCCAATTGTAAGTGTTAATTGGAAGGACAAGATGAAGATTTTAACTATCTCATTTTTCAAGAAAAGACAATAAAAAAAGAAAAAGAAACTGATTAATCAGACAAATGGCTAAAGAGAACTTTGGACGTTTTAGACCAACATATTTCTAAAACAGAAATTCGTTTTTCGACAATAACAATTGGCATTTTAAAGTAAAATATTTAATTATGAATATCTCTTTCCTAACAATGGACTAAATTTATAAAAATGCGTTTTCACGTTGAATATTAATGGATTTAATTGGATGTCGACTTTTATATTTGGTTGACATTTTAATTTAGATTTTTAATAGCACTGTTTTATTTTAATCAAAATTGCAATTTACTTTTGATTAATTCTTTTAACTCCAATGCTCTCTGGCTTTGTTACCTCAGTTAAATGCAATATAAAACCTTTTATAAATCTTCCATAATGAAAAATAATATTCGCAATAATTCTATCCAATGATAAACATATTCGAAATTCGAAAAAATCTCATGAAAATTCATTTCCATTTAATTTTTCCTGGATTTTATGTTTTTCTCTCTCATTTATCATGTAGTTTCTGACAGAAAAATTTCGCGTATCAAAAATTAGTAGTAGTAATTTTTTTTTTTTCAATTTTATGTTTACTCGCATGGTGGAAAGAAATTACTGTTTACATTTCATATTTTAATATTTAAGTTCAGTTTAGCGAGATGCTGATAAATTAGTTATTTTCATTGTGTTTTTTTGTTTTCTTTCGAAATTTTTCTTCGATAAAGTAAAAATAGTTTTGCAATTTTTCCAATCTTCTGTTTGTTTTCATTGATACCTTTATTTTTATTTCTATACGATATAAAACAAAAGTAATATAATTTAAAGTTTAATTAAATTAATTTTAAAATTTGTTTCAATTACTTATTGCATCTTATTTTATTCTTTTAAATGATTAAATTTTACTGTTATTTTATAATAAAAAAAAAAAATTTAATATTTATCCATTTAAAGATAATGTAGACTAATCTATTTACTGTATTTTACTTTCCTAAAAAAGTTTTATGAGATATTTATAACCACGTTTATTTAACTTGACGACAGCATCGGAAGTCAGTATTGAGTCTATGGGAGCGGCGTATCACCAACTTTCGTGACGGTATTAATGCGCACGGAACAGTCGATTTCGATGTAAAAGATAACAGCGTCAGTAAGAACAGTGTTTACTTTTATATAATCGTGTTTCTGGATTTTCAATTTTCAATTTCGAATAAATATTTAATGCAATTTGCTTCATTTGATGATTAATCATGCAGCCTTTCGAGAACGACTTAAAATTACAACTCTTCGTCGATTTAGAACACTTAAAATCGATTGGAATGTGCAGAACATCATTGCTCATCTGATCATGATATATTGATATATACATTACAGACATGCAGATAATTTACTACATGTTAAAATCATGTTAATATCGTAATTTATTCGAAGTTTTATTTATTGAAATTGTCATTATTTTGTGGCAATTTACTGTAATATCGCGAATAATTTAGTGGACTATATTATCGGCGTATTGACATAAATGAACTTCGGCTCTCCCATAGACTCAATACTGACTTCCGATATTGTCGTCAAGTAATATATAGCCATAACCGAACGATATTTATAATTCATGAAATAAAGGTCCTAAAATTTTCGTATATTTCATATTTTTAAATAAATAGACTATAAAGATAGACACACAAACACGTATACTCGTGTGCACACATTAAAGATTAAATGTCTTTAATGTGTGCACACGAGTATACGTATGTTTGTGTGTCTATCTTTATAGTCTATTTTCTGCGAATTTAAAAATATGAAATATACGAAAATTTTAGGACCTTTATTTTAGGACCTTAAAATGTGTAAATTAATCCAAATAAATTCATATTAATTGAAAAAATATCACAGTGTGAAAATTGGAAAATATAGATAATATCTTAGAATTATTACAGCGCTTACCACACATAGAATGAAGTGTTTGCATCTATAGTGGATCGGGGGAAGTCGCCATACTTTAGCTTTTTGACCCTAAAACTCATATTAAATTTGAATATTTTCCTTTCATATTTTTTGTACTTAAACTTACAAGTGTTATGCATATATGACTCCATCAAAATCTTTGATATAGCAATCGGGTAATTTTTTATTATTTTTTAAAAAAGTTACAATTAGTCATCTTACCCCGAATATTCCGGGTAAGATGCCACTGCGCTTTTCATGTTATTCACTTTAATAAATAGCCAAAATGAACTCTTTAATCATCCAACAAACTTCTTGTTCACTATACCATGTATATTTTACTAGAATAAATTATTAAAATTCTATAAAATTACAGGAATTAAATAAAATCAGCTATTTAGATATTGTATACATCCACGGTGGTTAAGTTGCGGTTTTTGAGCCACATTCAACTCTTTGATGGCTTTAGTGTGGCTCCCTATCTCGAAAATCAAAAGTTGATATAGAGCAATCTCTTTTAATTAAGAAAGATGTAGGAGTTGTCCATTTGTCCATATAAAATAAGCTATCTAAACACTTAGGAAAGTGGATTTAACAGTTTTTCCTAAGCCCTTCATATACAATTAGTATTAAACATATAATGAGTTATTTACTGTGTGGTCCCATGCCATATTTTCCATCATCATATCTCTATAATCGCCTTTTTAACGTTCTGTAAGGTAGATATAGGCCTATCATATATCTGTGAAGCATTGAAGCAATTCATGCCTCCTCTGTTTATGTTATGCTGCAAGTTTTAAACTTTCTTCGAACCAAAGACCTCCGGTTGGGTCCTAATATATGTTTCTATCATTTAATTTATGAAAATAAATCATAAATCATAATCTAATAAATTTAAATTCGGCATCTAACCCCGAAGCAAATACTGTCATCTTTCCGTTGATCTGGGTGACATTCAACCTTTAATCAAGTGACTTAAAATGGCTAAATTAGAATGATATCTGAAGCAAAGCATTCTTTAAAGTATCTACTACACACTACATATATTAATTTTTACTTTGATGATATTATTACGATTAATAATAATACTTCAAAAAGTGATTGTATAATTTTTGATGAAAATTTCAACACTCGCTGCAAACTTTTCGATTTCTCATGCGAGCAATTGATAATCTGATAATAGCCATCATCTATATTTTTGGCAGGCTTATAGGAGGTTATAATAAACCACCTTTTATCGCCACCTGTTTAAATACTAAAGAATTAGATCTTTTATCGACACCTGTTTAAATATTAAAGAATTAGAGAAAAATAAGCCTCTTCCCCAATCCACTCTAAATAGACAATTTACCTATAATCTTCATTATCCCTCATTTACCTGTAATCCTCATTATATATTCAGTTTTTTTTTTCAATTGCAAAGCCATCTTTCAATAATAAAGAACGTATTAGTTATTAATTTAGTTTTTATTAGCCACTTTTTTATGAAAATAATATAATCACTTTATTAATTTGTTTGTGGTTTAGTATCTTAAGTCATCAAAATTTATTGAAATATCTGGAAATACATAATTCATTGTTAACTAAGCTATACTATATGCTATTATAGTTTAAATAATATATGTATTATATAGCATAAATGAAAGTAATAACGTTGAATTTTTCTGTAAAAAATGATCGTATTGTTACTTATCACTTGCAGAAGCTTTAATAAATTTTTCCTATAGAATTATACAAAAAATTTATTAAAACTTGTATCAGTACAGATGTATAGATGTTCAAGAAAAATTTTAATTATGTTTTCCTGAACATATATACATCTATATTGATATTAAGCTCTATGTATTTTTTTTATTTTAATTTGATATTATTGGATGTTGATGTTCAGGACAAATTTTTAATAAATAATTCTCCAACATCTACATTCAATAACACGCAAGTTGTAACATAAAAAGGTGAGATTGTTTGAAGAACAAAAATACGAAATCATTATCTTCTATATTATATTGAAAATATGTAAGGAATATTTATGCATAATTCTGAAAGTAGGATCAAATTGAAACTAATAAAATCTGGATAAATAATTATTTTATTGATTCTAATTTTATGGAAGAAGTACTGAGTGATAGGATCCCATAATGAGTGGTGTCTTCAGCCTCCGGGTCGGTTCGTTTCTGTCTAAGAGTATGACATCTAATCAATCAAAAAGATGATATATAATAAATCTAATAAAAAAAACCATAATGAAATTTTTGGTCTCTAGACAATTTGAGTTTCAACTTCTGTAATATAAGATTTGATCTTTTTTTTTTCGTTGATTTATTAGGAAAAAATTGAAATAGGCGTCATGTAGGTCTATTTAAGTCTCACTCAATCAACGGAAGTAAAGAGACAGATTTTAAATTGGCTCAAACTCCAAAAAGTGTCTATGAACAAAAAATTTCATTAGATTTTTTTTTTATTATAGGATTTGTCTTATGTACCTGGTCTTTGAATCCAGCTTGTGAAATAGATTATTTTCCAGCAGTATATGTCAAAAAATATGATTTCTCTAATAAAACATAATTAAAAACCTCATGGTTAAATTATTCACATAAAATATCGTGTTGATGACAGATTGTTTTCTTTAATTTATTTAAAACTTAAACTGATTTTAAAATTAAAATTAGAAGTAAACATTACTGAACCGAATAATATTATGCAAGAGCATTATCTCATCGTATTTCGTTAGTCACAACTTTCAACCGAGGTTTAAGAATATTTTATCTAACTAGAGCCAACAATCAAATGAATTTATTTAAAATTTTGTCTTATTTTTCCTACAAGGAATCATATTCTTTTACTTCCATTACATCAAAATTTGCATTGAGAATATATAATTATCATCAGAGTCAAACAGACGAATTTGTCTGTTCCAAACAGATCTAAAATCTGAAATAAATTATATTTAAATTTTAAAAACTTTATATTATGAATAAAATAGTGAAAAAATATTTCTGAAATCGAATAATTCCATTTTGATCAGATACAAATCTGTTGAAGGCGTACCGTTCATCTGACTGAATCTCAGTTTAAATGTAGATGCTTGCAAGTTTTAAATGAAATTTTCGGTGTTGTTGTTGTTGTATTAATAATGGTAAAGACTAATACCATTGTTAATACAATATCATAAATTATAATAAAATTACACATATAAATTATAATAAAATTAATATAATAATAATGTATATAATATAATGTTATTAAGGATTTGTTTATCAAAGCAGGATTTCAGTATTATATTGAGCGTTAATGAATTTCTATTCCATTAGAAACTATGCAAAATAATGAATAAATATCGTAGTGCACAGATGAACCAACAATATCAGAATTATTAAACATTAACATTGAATATTACCTATATAATATACCTTCTATAATTAAGAGGAGATTTAAATTTATTATGAATCCTATGTGACACTGTTTTGAATTTTATGTATAGAATAAAGTTGAAGTTCATTTACGATTAATAAAAGAGATTATAACCGTTATAATACTACTTTATTAAAAGATTATTAACCTAATTTTACATTTTGTGCCTTTTTAAAAAAAAAATTTATCATTTTAGGCTAAAAAAGTTGTTGAATATTTGACTTATTTTAAGTTGTAATTATCACAAGATGCTTGAACTCAATATTAAAAATTACTAAAAATGCTTTTGTTTTCAAAAATCAGTGATCAATGAAAGTATCAGATTAAAAAAATATTTCTTAAAAAATGTTTGTATGCCTTCATTATCACAATTTAAATAATAAATTGGAAATAATTTTAAAAATATTTAAAAAATATTAATTATAAAAAAATTATAATTAATATATAGGCTAATTAAAAACTTTTTAATTATATATTAATCCCTTATTTAACAATATCTGATATTGCGATATAATACAGTGTAATAGTATATATACAATACATTATGATACTTGTGTAAATAATATATGCTAAGTGTTATACAATAGTTGTATAACATAGTCTCTTACTAATAGGCTATACTTCTTTATAGTAATTATATTTATAATGTAAATGATATTTTCTTTATATATAATTATGATATTGCTTTCTTTTTGTGATCTTAAAATGATTTTATGCCCATAATTTTTTTAAACAATCGCAGATATTTATTTATTTGATCAAAAATGACAGAAATTACAAGGGAGACAATAAGCAATTTAACAATATTGAAAATCTATTAAATTATTAATATATTTTAAAGTTCTAATTATAAAAGTGTATTTCCGGATGTTTAACCTGGATGGAGGTATACTAAAAATATTCTTAGATTTTGTACTATATATTTTCTCATCAAAAGCAAAGAATTTACAAAAGTATATAGAGTCGATATTACCTATCAAAATTGATACTGTGATATTACTTTATTTTCTGTTATAGTTTAATACAACTGTTATAAATTGATTAAATCATCGAATTTGCACTTTTTATTATCCTCTTAAATCAGCTTATATTTTAATAAGATAATCCTTTCATAATTTATTTCTAGAATTTGTTTTCAGTTTATGAAATCATTCAATTAGAATGTATTCAAATATTAACGTTTTAATGGGAGTTATAAAACTCCCAAGAATAATTATCAGAACGTCTTATGGAAATTTTCTCAACAAAACTTTCAAAAAATAATATTTATTAATTATAACTAAATTTTTTTTAGATGTAAAACAATTTTAAACGCAATTTTAAAATATATAAATGTATTTTTATCTTTATGTAAACCGAAAATTTGCAGCTGGACTATTAGAAGTATACAAATGAAATCCTTCTAGTGTTTATGCATCTTATGTACCTTGATTTAGTGTACTCATCCACCAGCATTAGCACTAAATACGGATTTTATCGAACCAGAAAAACGATCCAACTGCCAGGTGCAACTTAATCTATCAATCAGTAGTAGTGAACAAAATATAATGAACAAATAACACCTTGTAAATAACTAAATGTGTCATTCATATTTAATTTTAATAAATATTTAATTTAATTAGTCAGATCATTGTTAAATCATTAATTAATCTTATTTTCTACGTTCCAAAGATTGTTTACAAAAAAAAAAAAAACTCAGCATTTGTTAGCTAGAATATTCACTTTGATTACTCGCTATCAAATAAACAGATTTAAAATTTTTTTATGTTTATAGTGCTGTTTATCTAAGCTATGTTCACCCTAATTACTTTCGCATTTTATAAATTTTTTTTTAAATAAAAAAATATATTTGTTTGCTTTATAATCTCTAAGTATGTCCAAGAGACACAAAAAAGTGTAGGGGTTTTTATGAAACTACTCAGTTCATATACTGAAACTGATTAATATAGAGGCACAACACAAATGAGCACACACCCATTTGAAAAACAAATATAGATAGGATTATAGACGGATTAAGTAGACATTCTTTCTTGCACCGCCCAGATTATATATGAGCCGTTAATCAATATTCTAGGTTAACCATATTTATTTCTTTTTTTTATTGAGTTTATTCCATATTGATAAAACCCCACATGTCACACCAATTTAATATTGTTTTATTTCACCTATGGGTGGTTTATTTGTGTTTCATTCGCATATTAAAGAACTGATGACTTTTTTCTTATAAGGAGAGAAATAATTTAACTTTGACTAATTAAATACACATACTTTATACAGTAAATCAAATATAAATTACATATTAATACATGAGAACAAATTTTATTGTAAATGCATAAATTTTTGACTAATTAATTTTTGACTAATTAAATACACATACTTTATCCAGTAAATCAAATATAAATTACATATTAATACATGAGAACAAATTTTATTGTAAATGCATACATTTTAAACATTTTTTATGATACATGTTTCACTAAATATACATGGTATCCCTTAATGATTGGGACAAAATCAAACCATGCATTTCTTATATCAAAATAATGAAAAAGTTCTTATAAAAATGAACTCAGAAAAAAATATGCACATATTATAATAGTGAATTTTCAACGATCGTAAAGGAAGCGTGTTTAATTAATGAAATAAACTTGAAAAATAGAATTTTCATCGTAGTCCAAGATGAAAAAAATGTAAGAAAATATTAAACTACTTTTTCAATTTTATTTTTATTTTTAATTTATTTCATTAATTAAATACGTTTTCTTTACGATCTGAAGCACTGCTATAAAAATGTGCATATTTCTCTTAAATGCAAATTTTTGGACCTATGTTTATAAAAACTTTTTCATCATTTTGATATAAAAAATTTATGATTTGATTTTGTACGAACTATTAAGAGAATATTTAATATTCAGACATTTTTATACATAATTGTAAGCATTTTTAATAATGTTTTTTATAATAGTTTCTTTTTTTATATAAAAATTAATTTTTTTTTAATTTTCTTAAAATAAGTGATTATTTACAATAGAAAGATTTTTCTTTAGAAGATTATCATTCTCCCAGAGTGTCTAAGGAAATAAGCATCGAATTCTTTACAGTATTAGAAAAAGACCGTTTACTAAAATTGAATATTTCGATAGAAATCCTTCGCTTTAAAAACCGTTCTTTAAACGATCTCCATTCCTAAAGGAAGTTTTAAATAAGAAATATTTTCCTAGTACTCTTTCTAAACGAATCCAAAATCTTCCCAAGAGAAAAATTATTATAGATATCCTTTCATCATCCAAATACAAATATAAATTTAGCTTTTGTATGTTTTCACTTCTCATTATTTTTACAGAAAGAAATATTTTATGTTATGAGAATTTTGTGATCGTTTTAACCAGAGAAATAAAGGATAAATCCAAATCGATTAGTTAAACTTTTGTTGAAAATTTATGTCAAATATTACTTGCTATTAATAAAAATAATAAATTTTTCGAAAATCTTATGAAGTAAAATGATATAAAAAAATGTCGCGTAATAAATTCTTAAGGTGAGGAGGAAGAGTTATAAATTTTTGTTTATAGAAAATGATAACTTGTTTATCAAGCCATTTTTTTTTCCTCAGAGAAAAGTAACAGTCTGTCATTTATAAAATAATTTTATAGAATGATTTAAGAAAAGAAAGAAAATATAAATTCATTAAATAATTATTGTAATATTTGTTATTTTAAACAGGAAAATAAATTGAAAATAAATCAAATTTTGTCAGTACTTTAAAAATTCATATACTATGCTGTTGACAAATGATTTTTAAAATTTTAATGATCATAATTATTTATACTGAAAGGAAAAACATTGAATGTTAAAAATAATAGTAATGCATTTCTTCGGAAAAAATTCAATTATTATTATTATTACAGTAAGCTCTCGTATAACGCGCTCTCCTATAACGCGACGAAAAAATTGCGACTAGTGCTCATACAACGCTATAAACAGTCCCGTATAGCGCGTAGTATCAATATTTTTTAACGTTACTTACCCGTTGTTTATAATATCCGTTGATTGTAATAAAAACCAAACGATGTTTATTTCGTTTCCGTGACAACTTTAACAAATTTTTCGTCGGGTTATACGAATCCGCCTTTTCGGAGTCCGTGTTATACCGGATCTACTTGTATATAATATTTTAAAAAATTTACTTATCTCTATTCCGTTTTGTTTTTTTTTTTCCTTTATTTAAAGAAACCTTCTTTAAAACAAGTTAATTAACACTCTGCACACAATAAAATCATATTCGAAACTAAAACATATCTCGTTAGCAACATGCGATCAGTGCTGAAACTCGGAGACAAGTTTAAATTTGCATAAAATCGTCTGATAATGCGTGTCTCGTATAACGCGAACGTATCCTCCGCGTTGTACGGGAGTCCGCTGTATTATTATTATAGTGTCTAACCAACTCTGTATTAAAAGATATTTGGCAGAAAACAAATTCTATATTTTTATTTAAATTTTTCCTTAAGTACTAAAAATATGTTTATAGATTTTAATTAAATTTACCTAAATAAACAATTTAAAAATAAAATTTATTTATATTTACAATACACTAAACATCTTAAACGTGGATTTCTATAAACACTGCAATAGTTTTGTTTAATGCATATTTAGTATTTATAGAGGGAAAAAAATCTACATAACCATTAACATCCTATAAAAATTTATGCTGGTAATTGTCTTTGCTACATGGATTTCTATAAACACTGCAATATTTTTGTTTAATGCATATTTAGTATTTATAGAGGGAAAAAATCTACATAACCATTAACATCCTATAAAAATTTATGCTGGTAATTGTCTTTGCTATGTATTATTATTATAGTGTCTAACCAACTCTGTATTAAAAGATATTTGGCAGAAAACAAATTCTATATTTTTATTTAAATATTACTATTATTATAGTCTCTAACCAACTCTGTATTAAAAGATATTTGGCAGAAAACAAATTCTATATTTTTATTTATTTTTGAATACAGGGGTGTTTGTGCTCCGGGGAAACCCCGGAATTCCGGGGATTTTGAACTTCGATACCCGGAAATTCCGGGGATCGTCGTTCAAAAGGAAGTAGGAATAATAATGAATTATTTATTTTGATCTGGGTAATTTTGTTTGCTTTGAAAGCAGAAAACGCAAGGTCAGTGTGTGTGGTGAAAACTTTTCCTTTCTTTCTCCAAAGGCAGTGATAATGCGTGAAAAGGGGGAAAAAACTTCTTTTTTGTTCTTTCCTTATTGCGAGTTATGACTCATTCCCCCGGTTCTCGGACATTCTCTTCTGGATTCTTTTCGGCAAGTA
>AYEL01017527.1:0-33293 GCA_000484575.1 Olivierus martensii
GTGTGTTGTTTTTATTACAAAGAATTCAATAAAGATCTTAAAAATCATGAGCAAGTCTCTTGAATATCAATTTATTTTGAAAACGAATAGTAGTATAATTCAATATCCATTTCTCCCAGCTCTTCAGAATTTATATTTAAAAAATCTTTTTTAACTAAAGAATATCACTGTTAATAATTTAATGTTGCAACATTAAATTGATAAACTGTTTTTATCATTTTAAAAATTATAAAATATTGCTTATAATATTTATTCGATACATAATGCTTATGAACTAAAGAATATCACTGTTATTTTGCAACATTAAATTGATAAACTGTTTTTATATCATTTTAAAAATTATAAAATATTGCTTATAATATTTATTCGATACATAATGCTTATATTCTATTGTTTTTGATTTAAAAATACGAAATTTTGCCTAAATATACATTATAATTACGAAGTTTATTTTAGTGTATAATGTATAGAGTAACAATCTCCGAACGATTGACCATCAGTGATGACGTCACGATGACGTTAAAATTTTGTGCAAAGGCCTTCTCTCTAGGTGGCGTTGAACTAACGCACAAATAGAAAAAATTATATTATAAAAATTATAATTAAATATGATCCCAAAGACTGTACGAGAGTTATTTATCAAAGAATTTGTTAATTAACAACATGGAAAAGCATGTGGCGTGGTTTATTAACAGAATTGCACTCACATTTGATCACAGATTATACTTAATTGATCTGTGAGTGTGACATGTTGCCAACTTGGTTGGCTTGCTTACTTGTTTTCCTTCTTATGAAGCCATCATAAAATTTGCATTATTTTAAATTATTAAAATGTTGAGTAGATAATTCAAAAAGTGATCATGAATTATCTACTTGTGAAGAAGAGAGCATGGAAAATTTGGGAGAGAAACCAATGCCGTTGAACGAAAAATTAGAAAAAGCGATCCACTCAAAGACAAAGGTCCATAGGAAATTTGGAAGAGAAACCAATGATATTGAACGTAAAATTAGAAAAAGCAATCCACTCAAAGACAAAGGTCCTAAGTTGTTCAACTATCATGAGTTCTAGCTTGAGCAAGATTGTAAAGCAAGAATTGCAATTATTTGATTCAACAGGAAATCGATCATCAAGTATTATAAAACTGGGTCAGGCTTTGAAAACAATTCCTCTAACATCAGTTGAAGCAGAGAGCATCATCTGCTGCCGGTTTGTTTATAACAAAGCTAAGAACTAGGCTTGAGCGATAGAAGCATTGATTGCTTAAGTTTCCTCAAATCGTACTTTAAGAATGAATGATGAATATTTTATTTGTATTTTGTATTTCGAATTGTAAATTAGTTATATATAAAGGAATATCAATTTTGGAATTTATTAATATCCTTATTTTGTGTATTTGTTATTGCTATTAATTATAAATAACTACTTTAGAAATTAAATTTTTATTTTTTAATGATCGTTACTTTTTATTAAATTTCAATGCCATAAACCCATTCCTGGGAATGGGTTTATGTTCCTGGGAATGAAAAAAGGGCAGGAAATCAGAAACCCTATTCTAGAGTTCTGGAAGTTTTCCATACCAAATATTTTTCTTCACAATAGCTTCACGAGCATAAGTTTATATATAGAACTGGTTTTAACCAAAACATTTCTTAGCAAAGCCTATTCCGAGAAAAACGTTAAGAGTGGTTCTCTGTTTTTACAAGACCTGGACAATTATTTGAGACAAAAAAAAATCTCTCACTTCGCAATTCGACGTTAAATTCAATTTAACTGTCCCATCTCATCTTTCCTTGCAGTCATTTCTATATTTCAGGTAAGAAACTTCTGAATGTATGAAATTTTTCGGGAAAGTATGCATCTCGGACTCCTTTTTTACACCTCCATATTTGCACATGTATGATTTATAAAACAAAATTACTAATGATCGTTTTTGAGTAAGAAAATAATTCCTCCCTATTCAATTCTTTTACACTTCCATATTCATACATCCATACTAACTTCTGTTTTTGTCCTAATATAAACAACTTCCGCTGCTATTTACTCGTCAATCAAAAACATTTATTCTCACATTTTACCGCCCGATATTACTACTCTGAAGAATTATATTTCACGCACCTGCGGTCAAATTTTCTTGTCCTTATTCTCGTCCCTCCCCACTTGAGCATCACCTCCAAATGGCCTCAGACCACCCCAGGTAATAAAACTGAAGATGTGTTTGTTTTTTTGGAAAAAATTTACGATTGAATGAAAATATATTCTATTTACATAATTTTGATAATTCCTTATATTTCTTAAAAGTTCATTAAAAATCAGTAAAATTATAATAAAAAAATGATTTTTTTTGCATTAGAAAACATACTTTTCCAAAAAATAAAATTTCATACATTCAGATGATTTATTTTAACAAAATGAAAATCTCTCATAATTAACAGTTAATTATTCCCGCATGCTAATTTGTATTTTCCCACTTATATGGTTTCATGTTACCATAATGTTGAAACCCCTTTTAATTCAACTTAAATATCATACTTGAGATAGTCTATATCTGGCATGGACTGGCAACTCTATGTTGGGGTCAACTAAAAGATTAAAGAATGGGGGTTCAATAGTCCAGGCCAAGCACAGACCCCCTCCTGAAAAACTGGAGGGGTGGGACCTAGATTCTCCAAGGTGATAAGTGAATGCTTTACTATGCGACCATCTGGCTGACCAGAGATGGTGAGTCAAAGTGGGGCTTGGTGTGACAAAAAATGGAGAGGGAGGAATCAATTTCTTGTGATTTATCTCCATTTTCTATTGTCTGGGTATAAAAAATCAGGGCATTCTAGCATGCTCAAATGAAAATGGATAAAATGTGGATTAATGCTGGAAAGCACTTTTTCTAGCAATTATTAAATCATTTTTCTGGTTCTTACACATTGATTTATTGCTATTTTTACCAATTATTTCCAAGGAATATTTTTGTCAATAAAACTGCAATTTATATCCAAATTATTATTATTATTATTAATCAAATAATTTGCACAGCTGATTTGCTGATATTTTATGAAATTTTGATAATTTTCTTCGCCAAATTAGGAATCCAATATTAATTTTTAAATATTAATTTTTAAATATTAATTACTATCTGAAATTTTTTAAATATGTATTTTTCATAATTTCAAAAATTTAATGTATATTGCATAAAAGAATTAATACTACAAAATGAATTAAAATCAAAACTTTTTCAAAATTTTTTTTATTGCTAAATACAATATTGGTCCACTATAATGGTGCTTTATAATAATCTTGAATTTACAATAAAATTTTCATAACTGATCAACATTATGTATTTTTTTACATAATTTAATAATCAAAAACTATTATTTTTAATACATAACATAATAAATTTATAAAAAGTTTTAACAAATTCTAAGTAACTTTAAAGTTTCATAATCACAGAAAAGCAATAGAACTTTGAAGCAAAAGTTATTTATGTAAAACTTTTTGCCTCATGATTTGACTAGTTGAGTTTGATCATAATATTGGTCTTATTTATAATTTTTAGTTTATAAATTTTATAATTATAAAATCCAATAGAAATACAAGTATAAATTTTTTAAGATTGCTTTCGAATTATATGGAACTGGATCAAAATGAATTGATTTTATTCAAATGCAATCATTATGCATTATTCATCTTTGAAATTTGATAATCTGTTCCATTTCTTCACTATTAAAAAAAATTTTATAAAATTTTCAAGTAATGTAAATAATATAATTTAATTATAAAACAAATGTACCTTGTGTATGAATTATATTAATTTTATGAATTAATCATTCTTCACTTTTTGGTAAAACTGTAATTTCAAATTGCTTAAGTTTCACAATTGATTTTGTTACAACAGCACACATATCTCTTGCTGACCTTAATTGTGATTCTGCAAACTTTTCAAGACTTTCTTGGAAAGAAAGAATCCTTTGTCGATGAAACTTTTTAATCTGAAAATGAAAATTATCAATGCAAAGTTAAAAATTTAATTTTGCATAATTCACATTATAAATCAATTCATTTTTAGGAAAGCATTTTCAAGATTCATTCCAATAGCATAAAATGAAAGGGAAAAAAAAAACTGAGATTAAACAAAAGATCCATGGATTAAACACATTGAAGGTTGCCAGTTAAAGAATTTGATGTTAAAATGAATCATTATGATATTAAGATTTTATTAAAAATGTTGTTAATTTTTTATTTATTGATGGAACATGAACTCCTTGAATTATGTAATACTTGTGTTCTGGAAACTTAATGAAAGTTAAATTTTACATATAAAAATTGTTACATAATTAAATTAAAATCAAGTGCCCTATCTGTAGAAGGTAGTACCACTCGCTATATAAGCCTATAAGTTACTATATCCAAGTATTAAGCTAAAACCATCCATTTTGGAATCCAAAAGGGCAAAAATAGAATTTTTATGATAAAATACCAAGAAGCTATCTCTACTGGACAACTTAAGTTACATGTATGGAATGTATTGTCACAGATAAATTTTCATTTCAGATTCAAAGATAAATAAGCAAAAATATCAGCACTATGGCAGGATACACTTTCATAAGTACAATAAAAAAACACTTAAACTGTAGAAGCGCTTTCGATTTATTGAAAAATCCTCCTCAGCTACTATCACAACGTTAATTTCAAAACATGTTCCAAAGAACGCCAAGAGAACTTTGCGTTCTTTGGAACATGTTTTGAAATTAACGTTGTGATAGTAGCTGAGGAGGATTTTTCAATAAATCGAAAGCGCTTCTACAGTTTAAGTGTTTTTTTATTGTACTTATGAAAGTGTATCCTGCCATAGTGCTGATATTTTTGCTTATTTATCTTTGAATCTGAAATGAAAATTTATCTGTGACAATACATTCCATACATGTAACTTAAGTTGTCCAGTAGAGATAGCTTCTTGGTATTTTATCATAAAAATTCTATTTTTGCCCTTTTGGATTCCAAAATGGATGGTTTTAGCTTAATACTTGGATATAGTAACTTATAGGCTTATATAGCGAGTGGTACTACCTTCTACAGATAGGGCACTTGATTTTAATTTAATTATGTAACAATTTTTATATGTAAAATTTAACTTTCATTAAGTTTCCAGAACACAAGTATTACATAATTCAAGGAGTTCATGTTCCATCAATAAATAAAAAATTAACAACATTTTTAATAAAATCTTAATATTTTTTATTTATTGATGGAACATGAACTCCTTGAATTATGTAATACTTGTGTTCTGGAAACTTAATGAAAGTTAAATTTTACATAAGCCAAATTTACATATAAAAATTGTTACATAATTAAATTAAAATCAAGTGCCCTATCTGTAGAAGGTAGTACCACTCGCTATATAAGCCTATAAGTTACTATATCCAAGTATTAAGCTAAAACCATCCATTTTGGAATCCAAAAGGGCAAAAATAGAATTTTTATGATAAAATACCAAGAAGCTATCTCTACTGGACAACTTAAGTTACATATATGGAATGTATTGTCACAGATAAATTTTCATTTCAGATTCAAAGATAAATAAGCAAAAATATCAGCACTATGGCAGGATACACTTTCATAAGTACAATAAAAGAACACTTAAACTGTAGAAGCGCTTTCGATTTATTGAAAAATCCTCCTCAACTACTATCACAACGTTAATTTCAAAACATGTTCCAAAGAATGCCAAGAGAACTTTGCGTTCTTTGGAACATGTTTTGAAATTAACGTTGTGATAGTAGCTGAGGAGGATTTTTCAATAAATCGAAAGCGCTTCTACAGTTTGTGTTCTTTTATTGTACTTATGAAAGTGTATCCTGCCATAGTGCTGATATTTTTGCTTATTTATGAACCATTTAGGCAGTATATTGGATTTAATGTTTTTAAGATTCAAAGATATTATACAATCAAGATTTTTCCCGGAGGTTTACTTGCAGAGATCATACAGAACATGTAACAAATAATGAATATAATATAATACATTATATGCTTGTGTATAATTTACTTACAAGGCAAAAGGTACAATGTATATGTACATCATATTGCAACAGTTATTACAACATGACAATTTTATTATTGATAATATTGTTATTAAAGATATTATTTTATCTTAATGTAAGTTTATTACATTATTAATAATAAAATTGTCATTTTACTATTTAATTCTTTCCATTATATTCCATTGTCATAATAATTATGACATCATTAGAATCACATCTATTACATTAATAAAATTTGATGATAGTAAAATGGCAATTTTATTATTAATAAATTTTAAAATTAATGTAATAATTATGACATCATTAGAATCATATCTATTATGATAATGGAAAGAATTAAATGGAATTTTAATGATATATATTTTAAATTATATTGAAAGAAAAAATTTTAAATTAAAATAAATATTCAATAATTTAAAAAAAATTATTGCATAGGATTAACAACATTCAAAAAGTTGACAATGATAATTTATTTCTAAACTTTGATAATGGTTCAAATGTAAATAAATTTAAAAAAAAATAAAAGTTTGAATAGAAATAAAAATTTCTAAGGATTTAATTATTAATTAAATTCTCATAATTTATATATTAAAATACTAATGAATGGTCAATTAGTTTTAATATATTTTAGACTTAGTATTTGAAATTAATTTTAAAATTTCTTTCTGTCATAACCATTGTTATGATAATACAGTGTAAAACTACAATCTGTAATTAATAAATCATAATGATGATTTTTTTAAATATTTTGATTGTAAATATTTTTACAGACAAGAAACCGAATTTAAATAAAAAAATCAGAGCTCTTGCATTTTTTTTTAATAAATATAGTTTTTGCATTCTGACTAAATATCAATATAAAAGTAAAAATAAAAAATAAATCTTACTTCTTGCCTTGCTATATCAGAGCATTCTTCAAAAGCTTTTTCAGCAGCTAATTTTGCTTGTTCTGCCTAATAAATGTATCATTTGAATATAAGAATTAATTCTTAAAAGTAATGAAAAAAAACCACTAAATTTCAAATTTAACTATAAAAGATAGAACTCACACTCTCTCTCTTATTAGGTTTTGATTTATCTAACAATTTATTTGAATTTTCGTATTCAACCAAAAGACAAGTTCTTCTAAATAGCATTTCCTATTTAGTATATAAAAAGTTGTTATAAAACATTCTAATAAGACTACTAAACAATTTGTGTGTATATATATATATATACTGAAAAACTTCTTACTTTAGATATTAAATAAAAGCAAACAATAAGCCAAATAAGTAAGTAAATCGTTTATTCAAAAACGTTTTACTTATTTGGCTTATCGTTTGCTTTTATTTAATATATATATATCTAGTTTATTAAAAAATTTAGATATGAAAGTAAAATGAATTGCTTTTATTGTAAAAATTATAGTAAGAGCATTCATTGCATAAATCATATTTTATTAAACATTAGATGATGATAATTTAGTATCATCTACTCTGCTGAAGTTCTTTGTATAAATTTAATTATTAAACTAAACAAAATAATGTAGTATATAATGATACAACAAAATCCCATTTTAATATATTCTTTTTTGAAGAATATTGTAACAACAAACAAAAAATTGTTATGCAATTTTATGAAAGTGAATGTAATGAAAGAATGTATTGGTAATAATTATGATCATCAAATCGACATTTGTAAGTAGCAATCACAATTACATCAGAAACCTTTTTAATTTATCATTTTATAATTAGCCAGGGACACCTGACATTGATTGGGCATTTCTGTACACTTCTACTTCTATATATGGACAGCTCATTGTACAATTCAATCATATCAATAGATACATCATTGGGGCATGGAATAGCTATATACTGAAAGCAAAAGTTAAGTTTCAAATTAGTTACAAATTAATTCAGTTCTTACACTGCCTATTTTTTAGACCCAATTAATAATAAACAGCTCTAAGGCAGGAAACACTATAAATACTTTAATGTTAAATATAATACAATGCATTAGAAGCGCTTTCGATTAAATTATAATCCTCATCAGCCATAACAAGAATTTCCGAATTTTCCGAAAGGTTCGGAAATTCTTGTTATGGCTGATGAGGATTATAATTTAATCGAAAGCACTTCTAATGCATTGTATAATATTTAACATTAAAGTATTTATAGTGTTTCCTGCCTTAGAGCTGTTTATTATTAATTGGGTCAAATTAGTTTTCCCTTGTTTTTAATATTTAACTATAAAATCTGAAAATATAAAAGTATTTAAAACATACTGTTATTGTCTAAAGTCAAATAGTATAAGCAATATGCAACTCAAACTGCTATAAAAGTTGTGCTATGAAATCAAATCATTTTTCATTTTTGCAAAAATTTTATCTAATTTTAGAATAGTCAAATCTTAGAAAATGCTTAATAGACATTGTTTGCAGGATGCTGGACTATTAGATTTGTCAGATTATTGAATACAAAATTGCTGAAATTCTATTGTATATGTAATTTTATATTAAGATTAAATCTAATATCTTACCCTTTCTGCTTCAATATATCTTGAATATAAATCAAGATAGGCTCCTAAAGTGCTTTCATCATTGTAAGTTACAACTTGAAGCCCATGCTGTAAATTAAATTTTAATAAAATATATTTGAAATTTTGAAAGAAAATTTTAAATTATTGTATAGTTATTTTAAAAATTATTGTATAGGATTACCAATATTCTTTCAAAAAATTAGCAATAATAATTTAATTCTAAACTTTGATGATGTTTCAAATGCAGATAAATTGTTAAAGAAATAAAAATTTGAGTAAGAATAAACTTTTTAGAATAACTATGGCTTCCAAAAAATAAATAATCTGGTTAATTTCTATTACTATAAACAACTGAGTTCTGCTGCTTCTACTAACACAAGAAATCACAAGCACTTGAAGCAGGATAAACTAATTTATTATTAGATATATATAATATGCACTACATATACTATATACTTATTTTCAGAAACACTTTTGGCCTATTGTGGCCCTCCTCAGCCGGTAATCTCAAGTGAGTGACTGGCCAGTTTCAGATGTAGGCCGTCCCTGTTGGGATGTTCCACAAATAAACATTCAGTTAAAGCGCTCACGATGACATTTAAACAGGGTTGTTTACCAGGTGTTATAGTAGTTACCAAAGCCCCTCAACAAGTTTCCCATTACAAGTTATTATATTAAATATTAAGTAATTAATAAATCGTTGTGATGTTAAGATGTACAAAAAAGGCTGGTCAAAAAGAGGCCTAAAATGTAATTTTATTCTTAAAAATATTAAGTAGTTATATTATATTAAGTATTATTTAATAAGTAAATACAGTTAGAGAGGCAAAAATAACTGCAGGTTAATACATTGTACTTTTGTATGATGTTACGTCCTCCTACATCATAAATAAAACCGACGGAATCAATCCGAGAAAAGTTAGCAAAATAAAATACAAAAAATCATAATAATATAGTTTGAGAGATGATGATAATAATTACAAAAATAATGGTAAACAATAAGTGTCTAAAAAAGTTCTGGCAATAAATGTTCATAAAGATTAACAGGAGATCGGCGTCTGTGTAGATAGAGACTGAATGGAGCATGTGCTATTAGAATGACACCACCTCCATGCACAATTCAACCTACTAGGGTCGTCATCGTTTAGGATTGCCTTTCCCTTCAGTTTTTTTTACGGAAGATGGTTATCACTTCCGCTGTGAACCCTTGCTTCTTGTCCCTAACAGGCTTAACAACCTGCGCCTCCTCCCACAGCACATTCACTCTACACTGGTAGGCCCCTCCGTGATAAGGCGGTTGTCAGCACTTCATTATCAACGTCCCGCTGGTGTTCATTTATCCTGGTCCCCAAATTTCTCGAGGTGTACCCGATATACTGCTCCCTTTGGGCATTATCGTGATTGAAGAGATCAATTTTATAGACCCCGTTTTCCTGTCTGGAGGGTGCTGGTCCTTGTCGTTCCTAATCCTATTATAGAATGTGTTCCCTCTTGAGAAAGTAATACTGCAGTTTGTTTTCTTCTCGATTAGTTTGCAGAGCTTAAGAATTGGTCTTGTTACCTCCATTCCCAAAGTTCCTTAGAAACACAGTTTTCCAGGCGCCAGCCTGCCCCTGTCTGTTTGGATTCCCCAATTTACATAAAACTCCAGTAGTTGCAAGACCAATTGTAGAAAAATTTTGATCACCCTGCTACCAAATGGAGAAGAAACTCACCACGTGGTGTATGGAACACCTAAAAGGATATGAGTACAGTCTCCACTCTACCCATGAGTTCTTAGACGCTCTCGGCACTGTAGGCCCCCTCCCTCAAGAAGTGATGTCTGTATTTGATTATGAGTCCCTCTACCTGATGATAATGATAGAACCTGCTTGTCTCGAGCTGTATAGATTTATGTTAAAACATCTACTGTCCAAATCTAGTAAGGAAATAATCAGGAGCATCTGCCACCTATTATGTCATGAGTCATACTTCACCTTCAGAGGGAAGTTCTATATACAGAAGAGGGGGGTTCCGATCGGTAGCCCACTAGCAGGAGTACTAGCGGAACTCATTCTAAGAAAGAAGGAAGAGGAGGCGCTACCGTTACTATTACCTAAAATCAAGCTATATAGACGCTACATTGATGATGTGTTCGTCTCCCACGAGAGCACAGTGGGAGACAACTTTATTGAAGACCACTTTACGGACCCTGCCTTAGGGATTAGATTAAAACTGGAAAGGAAAAGCAAACTAGCGATGAATTACTTAGACATTAAAGTTTCGATTATGGGAGGGGAATACTGCATGGAAGTCTACAGGTGGAAACCAATGTACTCATTGTTCCTGATCTCCAATTGATCGCAGGACCTTTGGCCGTATAAAATTGCCTCTTTCAGGTCCCTCTTAAGAAGACTCAACACACACTGTAGCACATTTGAAGCTAAAATTAAGGAACTGAAATGGATTATTAGGGAAGCAGAGCAGACGGGTACAACAGTGGGGTAGTCTGGAAGCTTTATAACAGGATGAATAAGAGTAGCAGGGAGCAGACTCCGAGACAAACGTGTTACAGGAGGATGGAGGTAACAAGACCAATTCTGAAGCTCCGCAAACTGCAGTATTGCTTTCTCAAGAGGGTACACACACTATGATAGGATTAGGAACGACAAGGACCAGCACCCTGCAGACAAGAGAACAGGGGTCTATAAAATTGATCTCTTCAATCATGATAGCGCCCAAAGGGAGGAGTACATCGGGTACACCTCGAGAAATTTGGGGACCAGGATTAATCAACACCAGCGGGACGTTGATAATGAAGTGCTGACGACTGCCTTATCGCGGAGGGCCTACCAGTGTAGATTGGATGTGCTGTGGGAGGAAGCGCAGGTTGTTAAGCCTGTTAGGGACAAGAAGCAAGGGTTCACGGAAGAAGTGATAACCATCTTCCGTAAAAAACTGAAAGGAAAGGCAATCCTAAACGATGACGACCCCAGTAGGTTGAATTGTGCGTGGAGGTGGTGTCATTCTAATAGAGACTGAACGGAGAGCGCTACATCTACACAGATGCTGATCTCCTGTTAATCTTTATGAACATTTATTGCCAGAACTTTTTCGGACACTTATTGTTTATCATTTATTTTGTAAATATTATTATCATCTCTCAAACTATATTATTATGATTTTTTGTATTTTATTTTGCTAACTTTTCTTGGATTGATTCCGTCGGTATTATTTACGATGTAGGGGGATGTAATATCATACAAAAGTACAATGTATTAACCTACAGTTATTTTTTCCTCTCTAACTGTATTTATTTGATTTGTTTTATATGTATTAACATTTTCCAGTTTAATTCTGTATGGTTTTTTTATGATGTACAAGGACAAAATAACATGTATAATATAATAACTTGTAACGGGAAACTTGTTGAGAGGCTTTGGGCCTTAGGGATTAGATTAAAACTGGAAAGGAAAAACAAATTAGCGATGAATTACTTAGACATTAAAGTTTTGATTATGGGAGGGGAATACCGCATCTGAGACAAACGTGTTACAGGAGGATGGAGGTAACAAGACCAATTCTTAAGCTCCGCAAACTAATCGAGAAGAAAGCAAACTGCAATATTACTTTCTCGAGAGGGAACACATTCTTTAATAGGATTAGGAACGACAAGGACCAGCACCCTCCAGACAGGAAAATGGGGGGGGTCTATAAAATTGATCTCTTCAATCATGATACCGCCCAAAGGGAGCAGTACATAGGGTACACCTCGAGAAATTTGGGGACCAGGATAAATGAACACCAGCGGGACATTGATAATGAAATGCTAACAACTGCCTTATCAAGGAGGGTCTACCAGTGTAGAGTGGATGTGCTGTGGGAAGAGGCGCAGGTTCTTAAGCCTGTTAGGGACAAGAAGCAAGGGTTCACGGCGGAAGCAATAACCATCTTCCGTAAAAAACTGAAGGGAAAGGCAATCCTAAATAATGACGACCCTAGTAGATTGAATTGTGAGTGGAGGTGGTGTCATTCTAATAGAGACTGAATGGAGCATGTGCTATCTACACAGACACCGATCTCCTGTTAATCTTTATTAACATTTATTGCCAGAACTTTTTTGGACACTTATTGTTTACTATTATTTTTGTAAATATTATCATCTCCTCTCAAACTATATTATTATGATTTTTTGTATTTTATTTTGCTAACTTTTCTCGGATTGATTCCGTCGGTATTATTTATGATGTAGGAGGACGTAACATCATACAAAAGTACAATGTATTAACCTGCAGTTATTTTTGCCTCTCTAACTGTATTTACTTGATTTGTTTTATATGTATTAACACTAGCAGGTACTTGCTAGTAGAGCTGTTTGTCTTATAATTGGTTTAAAGCAAGTAGTTTCCTGTAATATTATAATCACTTTTTTTTAGTGTCCCTACTACGACCCAAGACCCTCCAGTTTTCAGTCTTGAACCCCGGATTAAATACTTGGAGTCGAGCAATGATTTGTTTTATATGTATTAATATTTCCCAGTTTAATTCTGTATGGTTTTTTATGATGTACTAGGACAAAATAACGTGTATAATATAATAACTTGTTATAGTATTTGTTATAGAGCTCTTTGTCTTATAATTGGTTTAAAGCAAGTAGTTTCCTGTAATATTATAATAACTTATAACGGTAAACTTGTTGAGGGGCTTTGGTAACTACTATAATACCTGGTAAACAACCCCGTTTAAATGTCATCGCGAGTGCTTTAACTGAATGTCTATTTGTGGAACATCCCAACAGGGATGGCCTGCATCTGAAACTGGTCAGTCACTCGCTTGAGATTATCAGCTCAGGAGGGCAATAATAGGCCGAAAGCATTTCCGGAAAACAATTGTATTATTAGTACATGTAGTGCATATTATATATACAGGGTGTGCCAGCTAAATCCGGACAAATTTCAAATTGAATTTCCCGCCAAATTTTACGTCAGCGCTACGACACTGCTGACGTTTTAGTAAGCCAGATAGACGATGCATTCGAAGATAAATTAAAAATGGCTGATCAGTTAAGATCGAGTGCAGAATATAATCGTATATAGATTTTCCCTGCTTTATGAAGCTTCACTGTAAACCATTTCATTTATATGAAAGACCTACATTTGTATCTATTTTTGCTAACTGAAAGAAATCTGAAGAGAATTTTCATTTTTATGAAAAAAAAGAAACCTCTCAGATGACTGTGTGGTAAGGCAATAACTTACTATCCTGGAAGATCTGGCTTCAATTCTGAATCCCACACTTCCAGATTTTTCAAGAAGAATTCAACTCTGGGTTGTTAAACTTCATTTCTCAATCTTCTGTTTGACCCATCAAAGACATTGACCAACCTGTGATGGTCTCTTAAAAGTTGCTGCTATGGATACAGTATAGCCCATGTGCAATATGGCAGCTTAAGTGAAAATTTAATGGATCTGTGATCGAAACTACAATGTCCATACATTATTTCTGTTTCATATAGACTGTGCATTTTCATATCGTATATATATAACTATTATATGCTAGTGTTATTTGGTATAATTTGTACATTATTTTTTTGGATCTGGGAATGCTCAAAATTTTTTCCAATATAAATTAATGATAATTGCATCTTTGCTTTATGCCTTTTCAGTTTATGAAAGGTTTCATAAACTGAAAAGGCATAATTTTCATAAAGTGAGAAACCTGTGTTTTAGTAAATCTCTAATATATTTGATTAATAAATACTGCTGTTTTAATAAAAAAAAATTATTATGAAAGAATATACTATTGATATATTATTTTTATTCTAAAGTTCTCTATTTTCTTTAAAAATTTAATAAAATTTAGTTTTTAGTTAGATTTATAACATGTATTCTGTTTTTAATTTTCTAATTAATAAATTAACCAAAAATGAAAATTTGTAAAATTATATCTAACAATTCAAGAAATGCAAATTAATTTTTTGTCTTTTCATTAAGAGAGAAAACATGCAAATGTCATACAATATAAAACCAGATTTAGAAGTCTTTTTACTCAAACAGATTATTTGATCATTTATTTAAATATGTAATAATTTCAACATTAGCTTGCTCTATAGAATTAGTTTGAGTGGTAAGTCATTCTAGTCGACTTGCTTAAGTGGGCTATCCCATCTCTACCAAAAATATGAATCCAGCCAGTAAAATTTGTAAATCATGACATCACTAAGCCTTGTAGTACCAATTATAATACATGCTGCTAGAGATATGCTCAATAAAATGTAATTGTGTTGTGTAATGTTACATCCAGCAGCTAAACAACAACTGGATCAAGATTCTCCTAATCAAATATGGTGATAAAAATTAAAATATAATGAATCTAATGAAAACAATTGTATTATTATACTGTTATATTTCAAAATCTAAACCATGTGCTGATAGCATTTAAACAAATGTTAATTTGTATTAGTGATATTTATTAACCAAAAATAATAAACATTAATTTATAAAAATAATTTTTTGGATAACATTTTCTTTCCTATTAGGTAAAAATGAAATCATAAAAAGAAAGTTAACTGTTTATAGCAAAAAGTAATGATTAAACTGAAGCTGCAAGCATAGCAATTAATTCTGAATTTCAGTATAAAATCTGTTCATTTTTAATAAATATCAGCTGTCATGAAATAATGTTTAAAGGGGAACTCAAGTATTAAATAAGCATTTTAAGGAGAAAGAAAATCTTATGATTTCTTACATGGGGATTGGAGTTGCTTCAATGTTTTCACAAGATTTAAAAAATTTTGATTTTAAAATTCTCACATGAACTATTTCTACAATATTACTTACACACACACGCACACAACAAATTTGTTATATTTTGCATTTTTCTATTATATTTACTGTTGCCTTTTAAAATTAAAAACTTTAAATATTAACAAATTTGTAAAATACTTTGTATTTCCTTAATATTTAAACAGCTGAGGAATTGATAGAATGAAAAAAAATGTAATTTAAGAGAGAGTCAATAAATTCCTTACAACTGCTTATATAGGGGAAGAGTATAAAATGACTCAAATTATTTTTGTATAATACAGTTCCTGATTTACATAGATCCATACTTACATAAGGTTAATTTTAATTAATAATCTGTGCTTGAACCTGACTCTTCCCAAAAGAACTGGAGATACGAGACTCAGAATCAAATCCAGATCCTCCATGATAGTAAGTGACTGCTTTACCATGCAACTTATGTGATTATTCTTTAATATAAATATTTATATTTTTTATTTTCACCATTAATTCAAATAAGAAAAAATAATGATAAAAAGTAGAAGTCAATATGTATTTGAACTTTAAAAAGCAATTTATACAATATTCTCTACCAAAAGTCTGTCATCTTATTTACATTTCAAATATTACTAAGTGCTATGTAGATTTATGACACATTTTCCACCAACCAATTTCAGTTCATAAGATATAGCATTTTAAAAGACAATTATTTAAAATGCTTTTGATATTTATAAAAATGATTTTATTTTTTAAACAAATTACAATATGAAGAAGAAAATATTTTCTGGAAGCATTTATAATATGCAGCAAAAAAATAGCTATTATTTATATAACAGGTAGTTTTTTTAGTCACTTTTAGTACAGATCACTAGTTGCCAACCTATTGTACATGGCGAAGGGGTTGGGGTATGCAAAAATAATATTGATAATGGTGGGAAACAACAACAAAAGGAGTTATCTAATAAAACAAAAGAAACAAAATCAAATATACAGTTTTAATTTATAGAGGAACTTATATGAAAGATGTCAGTAGAACTGCCTACCACTAGACATATCATGCAATTACATGTCCCCTTCCTCTCTTCACCAAAACTGTCACTGTGAAAGTGGTCCATCATTTTAGTGTTCAATTGAGCTACCAGATTGGCCATGTGGAAACAATTCAGCTTTCCACTCTGGAGGACCCCATTCGAATCTCAGGTCCCACCCTTGAAAATATTTATTGTGGAATCCAGGCCCAGCCCATTAATCTTAGTCCTCCATAATCCGGCTGACCCCTCCACAGGGGTGGGCAGCTGGAAGGATGTGAAAGGGGGTAATGAAAAGAAGCAATACTCATTAATAGAAACCGTAATCAAGGGGGTAACACAAGAGAAAAAACATTGGGAACCACTTGTATAGATAATTGTGCCATTATCTACAAAAAATAAAAAAACACAGTTAAGAAATAAGTTGAAGAATCAGGACAATAATCTGCACTTCCTGCAATTGATATTAATTTAGCTGTATTTCTGTTCCATTCATTGTAGTGAAACTTTTCAGAATATTGATTTTGATTTTTAATTGTAATTTGATAATATTTCTTTATTAAACTTACAAGGAGTCCTGATCAACTGATTCACAGATTTGGATAAAATTTTGCAGAATAGTGAGATCCATGTGTTGATTCATCTGATAAAATTTTAGGTGTAGACACCTAACTAGATTTTAATTTTTAAATTTCTTAATTTTTGACATTTCCTTTAATTATCATATCATTAAAAATTTTTGTGTCCTAATAGCAACATTGGCAATATAATTAATTACTATGCAAATAATGTGGGTTTGAGTTCTGATGAATATTTTTGTTTTTAAATATCAGTAGAAATAATTTTTGTTCATTCATTTTTATATTATTTTTTTAGATTTGTCTTTTTTCCATAATAGCCATACTGCTTAAGAGGTATATAAAGGTTATTTTCCTATTCTGAATTTGTACTTACACTTTGATTATTAAACTGCTAAAAAATTTATTTGCTTGATATGCTGTATATATAAATCTGAGCCAGTCTATTATCTGCCCAACTTTGCTATAGAGTGACTCATGGCTACAGAGTTAGTCCAGTTGGGAATATAGCTTGTTGGCCTGTCTAAATTTTAGTTATATAAGCTATCCTAAAAGGAAATCTACCTTGTGTCTTGATGATCCATCTGGAAGGGCATTATTCCAAGGTCCCAGTTCAATTCTGGGTCAGGATAAATTTCATTTTCAGATTAGTATTAAAATTTCTAATTTAGTTATTAGTTAACAAATGGAGCCACATTGGCAAAAATTAATCATTAAGTTATTTCTAAATTAATTTGTAATACTAGGATTATTGACTGATGTTTGGTTATTGTTTGTATTTATATACGAAAAAAATAGTAATTAATTTCTTTAAAAAGAATGAAATAATGATTTAATTATTTTTTTGCATGTAATATTGAAATTCATATTACAGAACTTAGATTTTTGATTCTAATTTTGATTGCAAAGTATCTAAGATTAATAAGACACAAATTTAGGACATTAAAAATTTTTCAAAATATTGCATCCAAGATATATCATTGATATTTAATATTGTAACAAACTTTTTACATTTAAACTTCAAGATATCAAATAGATCCTAATTCTACTTACAGAATCCTTGATTATAACAATTTTAATACAAGTAAAGACCCCACTTAACGCTGCTCTGTTTAACATTGTTTCGGTATAATGTGTTTTTTCTCTACTTAAATTAAGTTCTATGCTCTCACAATTCTAACACGGTATACATACAATTTGAATTTTAAATTGTAAGAATGCATGTTCTATATACAGTCAAACCTCTAAGCTGCCCCTCTATAAACTGCCACCCTTGTTATTTGCCTGATGAAAACCAATAACAAATCTCCTCCTTTATGTTAATACATGAAATTCCCTCTATCAACTGCCACCTCACTAATCACCAACCACCACTCATTTCTGGAGGCAAAACCATTTCATTAGTAGACAAATCAGTTGTTTAAACCGTAAAACAATCGAATGGCAAGGTCAACCAACACAAATAGAAACACTAGAGAAGATGGCAATTAAGTAATTTATCTGTTAACATTTATTAGACTGTAATCTCGCACCTGTGACTATTCACATCCCTGTTTTCAAAATGAGCTATTCCAAAACTTTAAACGAATTTTTACAAAATAACCGTTTAAAATAGGAGAAGACTGGAGAGCCATAACCTCGACTTTGCAGAAGAAGAATAGTTTAAACCGTTTTTTTTATAAAATCAACTGTTGTGAGTATCATTGCTGTTTCTTACTCGGAAAAATGTAAAAAAACGACATTAGATGTTCACGAAAAGATTTTAATTTGTGAATATAAAAATAAAAATCCTTCTGCTACTCAGAAATTTATTTCTGATCACCTTTAATTAAATGAAACAATGTCATTCTAGTCTATACATGTTTTCTCACATGTTACCATAAACCCTCCATAAACCGCCACCCTCCTTTACCGCCAGAGAGGACCTTCGAACCGATGGTGGCGGCTTAGAGAGGTTTGACTGTATGTTCTTTTTAAGTTATTATATACACGGATGATGGTCTAGCTATTAGACCAAAAATACTTCGTTATTTTGAAATAAATAAGTTTTTTGAAGTCACTACTGCCGTTAATGCTCTGTATTCGTTATTGAAACAGCACTCTTCACAATTGAGATTAATTTTAATTCTATTATGAAGTAGCTAACATTTTTGGTAATTTATACCATCCTCAGGCTATATAAAGATCTCTATGTAGCCTGAGGATGTATAGATTATCGAAAATGTTAGCTTCTTCATAATAGAATTAAAATTAATCTCAACAGCAGAGTGTGCTGTTTTTTAGTTATAATGTTGATGAGTATAAGCAGTAAATTGAACAATATGTCTAAAAACTATTTCTGAATTTTGGCTGTATTCATTAACAATGATACTTAGGAACTTAAATTTGATGTGGTTAATTTGATCTTTCAATACATTGAATAATCATGTTATTTAGATACCTAATATTTATAATACAGTTATTTGCAAGTAATATTACAATATCATTGAAAAGATTTTTCAAAAACATTTTTGAATAAATCACAAAATTTGAAATTTGATCAATATATTATTAATGCAAATGAACTAAAAAATTTTGATTCCATTATTATTTTAATGAACAATTTTATTTATAAATTTTAATTACATCAATATCATTAAGATTATAAAATATTCATGTGTTTAATATACTCACCCTAATATCATCCAAAGCTTCAGAGAATCTAATGCACAATCTGAAAGTTTCAGAACTTATTAGCAATCAAAATTTTTTTTCTATTATACTAAACATTTAAAATTTAAAACAACTAGTAATTAAAAAGACAAGAAAGTAATTTTGAATATTTAAAATACTGAAAATTTTACTATGATAGCAAATGAAATAAAATATGATAGAAATTACAAAAATTATATAAAATACATGAATTGACTCAATCTGATTGTTAAAATATATTGAGGAAATTTCTTTTCAGTATATTATTAGCTTTAGCCATTATTTTTAAGAAATTATTGAAATAATTTCTTTTACTGAACAAAAATAAATTAAAAAAATTTAATATAAAACAATTCAGCTATAATTTAATTGAACTATTCACCTATAATTTAAGAATTAAAATATATATTTATATATATTAATGAAAATAAAAAATGAAGAATTTTGAATAATTATCAAATATGACAGCAAAAGATAGCAAAAAAAAATTTTCACAAGTTTTATTTTAAATAAAGAAAGGTCAGGTAATAAACAAAAGAAAAATAATGTGGGTAGCATAGCAGTATAATAGGCAAATAATAGCTAACGGCAAAAAAGCTCATCTTTCTGATGTTTCACCCCTTCAAAGCCAAGTCTCTTCTTGGACTGCTCCTCGTCCAGTTTTAATAACCGAAAATTAATGGTAATTTGTTAATTGACATCATAAAAAAAGGCGGAGCTTTGTTAGTAGACTGGTCTATGCTTACAACTCGCATTAATCGAATATTTGCCCACACTAACTGAAAAACGGTATCAATTTTATAAGTCACACTAATTGAAATCGCATTATTCGAACTCACACTAATCGAGGCCTACCTGTATTTAGTTTTATCAGACATAGGCATAAATTAATTTTTATTTTTATTACTTAAGATAATAGAAATACATTTTTCCAAAAACAAAAATATATTCATCAAAATAATTTTAATTTAATCATTTTTATTAGTCTCTATTCCACAGCAAATACACATAATGAGAAATAAATTATTTTTAAACATATAGTTATTTAAATGTTCATTTTTATAGACTGTATTGATTAAATAATAAATACAAAAAAATATATCAGAAAAAAATTTTATTTCTTAAAATTAGGAAATAAAAAATTTTATGATTAAAAGGCAGTAATCAGACTAGTAAACTATAAACAAGGAAAAATTATCAACAAAAGAAAAATGTTCCAACCTGAAGAAATTATAGATCAAAGTGGCAGCATCTTATACTTAATGTATGCATATAAAGATAAGATAAAGTATAACATTCATAAATTTTATTTTGCTATTCCATTTGCTAATGCACTCATTCGTGTATACCAAATTTAAGGATTTTTGGACTTATGCAGAACTTTTTTGGATGAATTAACTTTGAAAGTCAAGGACCTATTGTATCAATACTATACTATTTTTCATGCATATATGAATCAATCTGTATATCATAAATTCATTATAGAAATTGAGGTTAGCAAAATATAATCTTGATTAAATTCTACATTCTTTAATCCATATGATTACTTTTGCACTTTCTATAAATTGCAAATATTACTAAATTATATAATTAATTTGTAAAAATTTTAATTATACAGTTTCTTTAATTTTAGATACTTCAAACTTTAAAAAAAATATTGAAAATAATTTTTAAGGAATAGGACTGTAATTGAGTTATCCAACTCAGTATATTGTATAGAAATAAAAATTATATATATTTTAATAACTCAAGAAATTAATTTATAATTGGAAATATTTCTCAGTTTACAAACATTTTATATCTATGTTTTGTTTGTAACTTGAAAACTACTCTTACACTGAATTTAAGTATGAAAAACACTGCATATTGTATAATATAAGCCATAATTGACCCAATTAGAAGTTTATAATTTAAAGTTTTAATTTAAATCTTTGAAATAAGAAAATAGGTTTTTGGTATAATTCTGCCATCTTGAAAAGACTATAATATACAGTTATGTTATATAGCTGTAATTTTATATTATATTGGTGATATATTCTGCTATTGTAATATTTAAAATTCTTGAAAAATTTTTAAATGAAATGGCATGTAAAAAAAGTTTATAAGGAAAAAAAAGTTTTGTTTGAACGTTTAGATATCCATAGAATTACAAAGTAGTAAATTAGTATGTATAATTTTTAAAATACTGTATATCCAAAAAGTAAAATCTATATCAGAAAAGGCAAGCAATTGGAATTATTTAATTAAAATTTAATAGGTTCATTTATATTATTGACAATTATCTAAATTTGAGTAATTAGTCCAGATAATTTGTTGATAACTGATAAGATAGCTCAATATTAAAATAGCTATCAAGATTCCTTTTTAAATTTTAAGATGTTGACATTTAGAATAAATTTGATTTTATTTATATACAGGGTGGATCATTTAAGTTGATAATGTGAAATATCTCAAAAACTAAGTGTTTCAGAAAAAAAAACTGTTTTAAATAAAAGTTAAAGGATTTGAAGGGAAAGCAAATCACAATAAATATGTTTTATTTGGAGGGCTTTTCAATGGCATTTGCAGGTTCAACTTAATTTTTTAAAGGGAAACCTATATTTTTTGTTTTATTCTTATTCTTCATAAAAAATAACTTTGTTAAAACATTTTTCAATTTAGTTAGTTTCACAGATATTTGAAATGTAAAAATTGATGAAAGCTATACAGTAATATAGTATTATCTGTCAAAAGAAAAAACATTAACATAAATCAATTGCATTATTGTAATAAATGCTCAAAATGATGCCTTCCTACCTCAATGCACTTTCCAATTCTTTGATGAAAAGATCGATGTGTATGTAAAAGTACTTATAATTATCTTCCATTTTTACTGCTTTTTACTCGTAAACTAATTTCTTACCTTCAGCACTTTTAGCAGTTGAGTTATCTTTTATTTACTTAATTTAGTTTTTACTTTTTACTAAATTAAGTAAATAAAAGATAACTCAACTGCTAAAAGTGCTGAAGGTAAGAAATTAGTAAAAGTACTTTCTCAATATTCACACAAGCATTTCGTATCATTTCCTGCATGTTTTCTGGAGTTGTTGATGCATCGATATAAACTCTTTTTGAGGTATTCTAAGTTCTTTGATGAAAAGATCGATGTGTATGTAAAAGTACTTTCTCAATATTCACACAAGCATTTCGTATCATCTCCTGCATGTTTTCTGGAGTTGTTGATGCATCGATATAAACTCTTTTTGAGGTATTCTATAAGAAAAATTTGGGGATGTAAGGTCAGGAGATCAAGCTGGCCAATGTACTGGACCTCCACGACCCATCTAACAACCATTTAAAACATCTCTAGCAGTACACATCATGATCAGGATATCCACTATGCTGGTATCACATCGTCAGCCTTTCTTGTAATGGTATATCTCCCAACAGTAATGACAATTTCTCAGATGAAAATTAACAGTACATTTGTCCTGTTAATGTGCCATCGATAAAATAGATCCAATGACCTTATCTCCCAAAATTCTATACTATATATTAACATACCAAGGTCTCTGATGCTCCACTTCTCTTAACCAATGGAATTTTCAACAGCCCAATAGTGTTTTTTTTTTTTTTTTTTTTTTTTTTTTTTTTTTTTTTTTTTTTTTTTTTTTTTTTTTTTTTTTTTTTTTTTTTTTTTTTTTTTTTTTTTTTTTTTTTTTTTTTTTTTTTTTTTTTTTTTTTTTTTTTTACGGGTTGCACTCACACCTGTGGAAGATGATGAAGGACGGGGATTGCTGGGCCGGGCCCAGAATCCTGAAAAAATTTTTCAGATCCGGGTTCTCCTGCTTGGCACGCCATCGTGTTACCACTTAATACTGCATGTTAAGGCGATTTATTTCTTCATGGTTTGTGAAAGTACATTCGTCAGAAAATAATACAGATAGAGAAAAGTTATTATTCCAAATTCTGCAATGTGCCCATCTACAAAATGTTAATTCTATTCACAAAATTGTTACCATGCAGTTCTTGGTATAACGACACATGATATGGATGAAATTTCTGCCGTTTCAATATTCTAAGAACACTTCTTTTGGAAATCCCTGCATTCCTAGCTAATTCTCGAGAATTTACGTGGAGATCGTGATTCACAGCAGCAAACACTGCTGTTTCCTTATCTTCGTCTGTGGCAGTTCTTTTGCAGTATCTTTTTTTTGTTTTTTCTTTTTTGGATGGACTCTTCTTTCTTCGCAAGTGTCCTTTTATCGTGTTTTATAATGTGATAAAAGGAACTTGCGATAGAGTTGTTCTATCAGGAAATAGTCCGGCATACAGAGCAATTGCCTGTTGTTCATTTCTTTCAGATTCCCCATAAATAAGAACCATTTTGACTTTTTCCTCTACAGACAGATGCTCCATTTTCAACTCACAGTAACTACAACATAATAAAATAATGCTTAAGTCATAAACTTTTAAATAATTTACATAAAATTTACAATTGATGAATTGACAATCTTTTACAAACACTAACATGCGTGTGCATTCAAATATCCGTGAAACTACGCGCTAAATTGAAAAATATTTTTAACAAAGGTTGTTTATTTTTATGAGAAATAAGAATAAAACAAAAAATATAGGTTTCCCTTTAAAAAAAGTTAAGTTGACCTGAAAAAGCCCTCCAAGTAAAGCATAATGAGATTTGCTTTCCCTCTTCAAATTATTTAACTTTTATTTAAAACATTTTTTCGAAAACACTTAGTTTTTGAAATATTTCGCATTATCAACTTAAATGGTTCACCTGTATACTCAATAATTTTATAATTAAGAAATGATTTGTCAAACTGAAAAGTCTGTAATATTTAAATTAAGAATTTTAAACAATTAACAGTAAACTCTCACTAATTGAAAATCAGATAATCCACATTGAAATATGAGAAATTTATCTCAGAAGAAATTATTACAACTAACTCTTCTATCAATGAATAAATGTATTATAATATTATTTTTATAGGTGTTAAAAACAAAGCCTTTGTAATGATTTTTTATTATTTAATTTCATCAGCAAAAATCATTAAATTTTCTATTTATTTGTGTTCTAAGTTTGTTTTTTGGGAATATCTTTTGCTTCACTAATCTGGATAATTTCTCTCAATCAAAATTAGCAATATATTTCATTATTAACCTTGAAAAAAGTGCAGTTACATTCTTTAGTTTATAATATCAGTATTTCTAAATCTGCCAATATATAAATGTTTCTTATACTTTTGTTTTTTATTTTAAGTCATTTGCAATCAGGATTATCTAAAGTATTTTTCAATCTCAATCTATTAAATTTTAAATATATATATATTAACATATACAATATAAGATTTTTCCTTCAGTACAACAATCTTGAATAATTAGATATCTAGATTTAATTTACGAAAAGAATTATGAACAGTACAAAAATAATACCTAATACTTTAGCATTATCTATATTCTAAGAATGCATATTTATACATCTTAAAGGTTATATTGAAAGTTTAATGAATATAAAATTAACTTTTAGATTTTTAATTAAATATACTTTTTATATTAACCATACCCAGTTTTCAATATCTTCAGAAAAATGTTTACTATATGCTTTAAGCAGAGAAATTAGATTTGGAAATATTTCACTTTGTCTATCATAATTAATTTCTTTCTTCGTTGTATCAAAACCCTTAAGAAATAAAATGTATTTTTAAGTAAATTTCGTACAAATTAAATCTTATACAATAAATATTTTATAAATAAGTTTGTCTTTTGGGAATATCTTTTGCTTCACTAATCTGGATAATTTCTCCCAATTAATCAAAATTAGCAATATATTTCATTATTGCAACCTTTAAAAAGTGCAGTTACATTCTTTAGTTTATAATATCAGTATCTCTAAATCTGCCAATATATAAATGTTTCTTAGGCCTATACTTTTGTTTTTTATTTTATGTCATTTGCAATCAGGATTATCTAAAGTATTTTTCAATCTCAATCTATTAAATTTTAAATAAGAGAGCAAGTATCCTGTTGCATCAAAAATTAAACAACTCTTAAATTTCAAGATGTTTTCGAAAAAAATTTATTCAGCTATAAAACAAAAATTATTATAAAGATGTTTACATTATATGTATTCCGTTATATGTATCATATTTCTAATTAAAATTTCTAGAATTTCTTTAAATAACAATTCAAAGGAATTAATATTTGGAAAATTATCATCATCCAAATATTTGGAAATTGTTTTTATTTTTAAATTGTAATGATAGCTTTCTATTGAAAATTCTATCAATAATAATAATACTAATAGACAATGATTTTTCGCTTCCGGAAACTTCGATCATTGTTGAGATATGAATAAAATTAGCAATTTATAAAAAAAATTTGAATGATTTTCCTATACAGTAGAGCGTCGCTTATCCGAATGTAATTTTCAATTGTGATACGCAACAGGTCTCCGCCAATATTCCCATCATACAATTTGTAGGGTGGGAGAATCTAAGCTTCTAGAAACATTATACTCAAGCACTATAAGCAGTAACTATATTTATTTTAAGAAAAAAAAAAAAAAACGTTTCCGAGATCCTCTTCAGCTTCCAAACATTTAAAACTTTAAATTCGAAAATATTTACAATCATCGTTCTAGTCGTTACGCTAGCGGCTATGGTACGCAAAAGGAATTTAAAAATTTTTAACATAGTATCAAACTACAATTTAAAATATATTTTAAATAAAATAAAATATAAAATTTTTAAAATAAAAGCTTATAGTGCTTGAGTATAATGTTTCTAGTGTAGAAAGAAGAGTTAGAAATGAGTAACGCATCTAAGCTTCTGTTATGCGCCTTGTATGCGGAAACAATCGACAATTAAACTACTATATATGTATATCTAATTAATATATTTAATATAATAATAATAATAATAATAATAAATAATTAGGAAACATCCATTATAGAATTATTATTATTATTATATATAATATACAGGTATCCTTCCTATAATATGGTTTTCTACAACACAATTTCACTCTAACATGATTTGAAAATTGTGGAAACCTTCATATAACATGTACTTCTACAACACTGTTTTTACTTAACACAATTATAAAATTATGTTTCTCTCCTATAACACAAAACATTTTCATTAATTTTTATATGGACACACAATACACACACAAAATGCAATTGTAGGGAAATACTTTGCTAAAATTAGTCATAAATGCAATTTCATTAGTTTGCTACAAGATGAATGATATGCAGTCTATTTTCAATTTGGATCTGAAATTATATTAATTGAATTAATTTTGTAATTGAGTTGATTATTGACCATTGAGTATTTTGTGTTCCAAGCATCCAGTTCTTGGATAAAAAGTAAGTTTTTATTCTTCAATAGAGGAATGTGAAAAAGAAAAAAACTTTTTTATTCATAAATTTTTTTGGTATGTATTAAGGAACGATTGTTTTGTAGTGGGTTAGATTACAAATTTTGTACAGAGAGGAGAAGATAAACTAAATGCAGAAAAAAGTTGAGAAAGTGAAGTTGATATTGTTAAAAAGAAAAAATGTTCTCATTTTTCATGAACAGTAATAAGGAAGATATAATTATTAAATGAATTTTACATAGGCTATATAATTTTAATTTCCTTTTGTTTTACATATATTATTGTTTTTTTTAGGGTCTTATGTATATATTTTTTTAATGTTTTGTGTTATTAATATTCCTAATAAAAATTAAGTTTCTTATATAGAATCAAAGAAAATTACTTGTTTTTAATTCATTTTGGAACATAACTCTATTTTTTGTATTGGCTCCAGGTTTCATATAACCAACACCACCTGATTGTTTTGTAGTGGGTTAGATTACAAATTTTGTACAGAGAGGAGAAGATAAACTAAATGCAGAAAAAAGTTGAGAAAGTGAAGTTGATATTGTTAAAAAGAAAAAATGTTCTCTTTTAGCATAATTAATTGCAGAATTTTGAGAAGAAATTTTTAAATTATTGATCATTATATAAATAACTTGATAGAAAACAAAAGTTTATGAAATTTGTTTAATTGATTATTTGTATGTCATTGCATTGAATGCTTCTCTCTCTCTCTATTTAATAGATTTAATAGTAATTATTTAGAATATATGTATATTGAAACTATGCTTTGCTATTTATTGCTATTAATTAAAGAATAATTTCAGGTAAAAGTAGGAATGGTTATGGTCAGTGATGGTAAGAGTCGTCCTCAACCTATGAGACTGCAATTATGTGAAAACATGTTATTGTTACAGAAAGAAGAAATTGTGAATAGTAATAATACAATTTGCCATCAAGAACCTCCAGGAGACTCTAGAGTATGAATCTAATTAAAATTATAGAGTAATTATAACTAATTAGACAATATAGTAAAACTCCTTCAGTTCAAAACAATTGGAACTAAAGTTGGTCTGAAGATATATCAGATTATCAACATATATTATAAATTTAAATTATTTACTCAAAAATTCTGTAGTTATTCAAATTATAAAAAAATTTTAAATGCATTTATTAAATATTGAAAATATATACTGGTATGTTTTAAATTTCTAATGAAATCAAATAACTAGCTATTTTCTAAAAAAAAACCTTGTTTATAAATAAAAAGATTGTTTAGGTAGTTATCTGATTTCATTGTTTTATGGTTTTTGAAGCTTTATTTATTAGATTATTGGAGTTTTACTATATAATAATCATCCTTTTTTATGTAAAATAGTAATTATTTGATTTTTCTGTGTTTTATATTTGTGTTTGTGAGACATTATAGAAAAAACAATTTATAAATATCATTAGAGTTAATATGTAATTATTTTAAGAAGTTGATAAGTATTTTTTATTCATATCAATGAGATTGAATTGATTTGTAAACCATACTACAGAGAATGATCAAAGAAGTTCTTTGATTGCTGCTCTAAAATATGAAAATAACAGATTTGTATAGGAAGTTAATAATGTTTTCATATCAAACATTATTCATCATGAGGTCATCTTATGGATTAACTTTGACAAATATTGATAAAAAAAGACATCTATTATAATATAGCAGAACATCAGCAATTAAGATTAACTGTCAAACATTAATTAGCTCATTAAAAACAGCTTATTATCATAATAAATTATCATTAAGTATGTATGTATAATCAATTTTGTAGCAAACAGAGCTCATTTCAGTTATTTATTGTAATGAAATTAAATTTACCTTTTAATAAGCTCTGTAATTTCTACTTTGATAGCAAATAAATGCTGCATTTATTGCATATTTTCATATTTACAAGTATTAGTCATTTTCAAAAAGAAAAAAAAAATAAATCAAAGATTTTTTTCTTATCCTCTACTTAAAAATATATTAAGATTTTAAAATGTTTCTAAAATATAAAATGTTAACTGAATAATAAATAAATTGTAAGATATTTTAATTTTCAAAACCAAAATCTTTATCTTACTTAAAAATTTCAATAAAATGTAAACTTTATCCAAAGATTTCAAAAGTTATTAGAAAGAAGAATTGAGAAAGAATTGTAAAATTAACAGTGAAAAAGTTATGTTGAATAATTTTTCTGTAATAAATTCATTCAAATAATAATAAATATCAAAATTATAATAATATTAAATAACATTATTTTCCATTGTTTTATTGACCCTTTTTTTATTTTCTGTATTTTTTTTATTCAAATATAAAAAATCACTGTGCTGTTATCCATTTAATGTAAAATTAGAGTTCATAAACATTTATTATTTTTTTAATATGGAATAGCATTTTTATAATAGAAAAATTATACAACTAAAGAGTTATTGGCAAATAAATTACATATTTTACTTTTAATATTTGTATCCTGAATTTTATATATTAAATATTTCTCAAAAAAATAAATTGCTTAGTATATAATGTAAATTCTGATGTATGAATAAAAATAAATTGCATTAATGTCAAAACTAATAGTATTTGACATTTTAACTCGGAGCAATAGGATATGACACAGTATAAATGGATATCTGATGCATGGAGTGTCTAGGTGAGGAAAAATCTTATAAACAGAAAATGCATTTTTATTACAAATTCATTTTTATTATTGGAATTTCACTTTTTCAATTTAGATAGTAAAATAAGAAAATTATATTTTCTTATTTAAAGAAATTATTTAAAATGTTTAGTTTAAAAATAACAATCAGTTTAAATTTATTTGAACTATATTTTTTTCAAATAATAGTCATATTTGATAAGCAATAAGAATCTTTAAAATTATTTTCACAATTTTAATAATTGACATGAAAAGATATCATGAAATTTATTATTTAAAGTAAAATGAAAGATCATTAATTGAAGGATAAAAAATTTATAAAAACTAGTTTTATCATGTATAAATTTAACTATTATTATTTAAATTTTTCAGATTTAATACTGAAACACACTAGAAATTTTTCTGATAAGATGTACCTTTGAAGTTTTTTAATAAGATTTCATTTATTTTAATTATGTAAATATTTACAAAAACATAACAGTTTTTCTTTTTTAGGAACGTGTTGTTAAAGTAATTCGTCAAAAAGTAGGTGGATTAGGATTAAGTATTAAGGTATGATAATTTTCAAGTAATTAAGAAAAATAAATATAAAACATGATAAATATAATTACATTATGATTATTTTAAAGAATACCTTCATTTTTAGGGAGGAGCTGAAAATAAATTACCTATTTTAATTTCTAGAATTTTTAAAGATCAAGCAGGTAAAATATGTGATGGCTTATTAAAAATATTTATTTTATTCATTGTATAAAATTGTTTTTTATAAAAATAATTATTAATACTTTATTCTGAAAATAGCTAAAAAATTACTTACTAAATATTTATTTTGTTGCTATTTTTACTGCTTTCTGAGATAATTATACAATATTTTATATCTGTTAAAATTAAAAAAAGACATGCTATTTCAAATGTAATCATTATTAATTTTAAAATACAGTTATCCTCCTGTAACACTAGATAGATTCCTGAAAAACACTGTGCTGTGTGAAACCGTGTTATATGAGACCTAGAGCCAATACAAAAAGGAGACAAAACATTAAACTTAATGCTTATTAAGAATATTAATAACATGAAACATAAGAAAGAAAAAAATATATCTAAGCTCTTAAAAAACAATATACATAAAACAAAATGAAAGGAAAAAGTATACAGCCTATATAACATTCACATGATAATTATATCTTCTTTACAACTGTTTTGTTAAAATGAGAACATTTTTTTCCTTTAACAAAATCAACTTCAGTTTCTGAACTTTTTCATGCATTTAAAGTTGATTACCTTCTGTTCTCTTTACAAAATTTGTAATGTAGCCTGCTACAACCCGCTAGGAAAGAATCGTTCGTTAACATATACCTAAAAAAATTTATGAATAAAAAAGTTTTTCTGCTCTTTCACATTCCTCTATAGAAGAATAAAAATTTATTTTTTATCCAAGAGCTGAATGTTTGAAACACAAAATACTCAATGGTTACCATTTAACTCAATTTCAAATCAAAATCGAAAATAGACTACATATCGTCCCTCTTGCGGAAAAATAAAAAAATTGCATTTATGATTAATTTTAGCAAAGTATTTCTCAATGATTGCATTTTGTGTCCCTAGTATGGATTTACAGAAATTAATGAAAATGTTTTGTGTTATTGGAGAGTAAACGTAATTTTCTAAGTGTATTAAGTAAGAACCATGTTATATGAGGGTTTCCACAATTTTCAAATCATGTTAGAGCAAAACCGTGTTGCAGGAAGCCATGTTATATGAGGAATACCTGTATATAATTTTTATGGTATATGATGATTGATCTGATTTAATAATGATTGCATTTGAATGATTTAATATTTTTTTTTTTTTTTTAAATAAGTAAATAAAACAGCACTAAATAGCAAGAATAAGTTTTTAATTGGTAATAACGTTTTCGGGCAATAATTTGCCTCTCTTCAGTACCATATAATAAACATAAAGTTTAATTTTGGAACATTCCAGAAAAAGATTCTGGAATGTTCTGTTTAAACTTTGTTTATTGTATGGTACTGAAGAGGGGCAATTATTGCCCGAAATTGGTAAGAAGAATTTGTACAGGCTCTGGTACATCAAGGTCACCTACGACTACAGCTATATCTTGGAAATTAAGCTGATGTTTCTTCTTCTTTGGTAACTGTTTGAGGAAAATCCATTTAAGCTTCTTTATATAATTATCTTTAATTTTCTGTCTACAGTTCATTAGCATAACATCATGGTCTTGGGTGCATTTTTCATAATTATGACCATACTTTGTCATAAACGAACGTTCTAAAGTAATCATCTTGCTCCTTAGGGCATAATATCTTCTTTTTGAGTCAGTAATAGCATATGCTAGGCATCTATTTTTGACTTGCTTGAGGATAGCATACGATCTGATGGGCAAAGTAATTTTATAGAATTTTCTTTATTCTTGCTATTTAGTGCTGTTTTATTTACTTATTTAAGAATCTAAGCAAGTAGTTTACTTTATTATGATTTAATATTTATAATTATTAATAAATCATTCAAACAAATGAATTCAATTATAAAGTAACATTTATATCCAGTAGATTGCTTTTATTAACAATCATATTTATTAAAATAACATTTCTTCAATGAGTTATTGATTAAATTTTCCAAGGAATAGTAATTAGAAATGAAAAAGATTTTTAATTTTGTATAGTTAATGTTTCATTGATAAGTTAAAAATTGCAAAAATTGAATTGGTGTGTGTTTAAAGTACAATTAATAATATAATAATAATAATAATATGGGCAAAGTAATTTTATAGAATTTTCTTTATTCTTGCTATTTAGTGCTGTTTTATTTACTTATTTAAGAATCTAAGCAAGTAGTTTACTTTATTAGGTGCATTATCCATTATGAATGACAGAATTATTAGGGATGTTTAGTAATAATTGTTATTGGAACCAATGTTTAAATTTATTTCCATCCATTTCATCATGATAATTTTTGGAGTTAGTGGCAAATTGGAATAATAATTTTGCATTTTGTATAAACCCACCCTCACCACCTGCATGTAACAAGACAAGACATCAACCTTTCCCAAGAGGTAATTTTCGACCCTTAACAGATAAATTATCATGCCATTGCTTTTGCTTAGAATGATTCTCGTTTACCTAGGTCTCATCTAAATATATAAAATTACTTAACTTTTCTCTAAAATGGTGTATCTGTTGTAAATATCTGCGATGATGGGCAGCTACCTTTGATCTTTTTATGAAAAACGATCTGTTATCAATCTTGCCGTATTTGAAGTGAAGTTTATTTTTCATTATTCAATGAAGCGATCTTTCGCTTCCTTCATAGTTTATTTTCTCTCTTACACATACAAAAATTTCCAGTAAGGTTGGATATCTATTTTCGCTGAAAATTTCTGACACAGTTTGTTCGAATGATAGAAAGATCAAATTCGTCGACATCAATTAATGTGGATATCCTTGGTCGTTTTTTTACCTAGGATTCGAATTATTTCTTCCGAATCCGGTGTAGTTCTGTCAACAATTATTCTTCGACAGGTTGAATATGATACGCCTGTTGCTTTACTGGTCTCTTTAATAATTGCATCGTTACTATCTCCAGATTTACTTTCCTTTAGATAATTAAAAACATTAAAAATAATCGTTC